>JAUIRK010001004.1:0-29709 GCA_030549495.1 Nectonema munidae
TGATGAGCTATTGAGATATTTTTTGATTTCAGTTTGGGATAATACGACTGTTTCATCCATTAATGCATGTGATCGGATTGTAGCGGCTTTCTTAGTTCCTTTAAAAAATAAACTTTAATTTTTTATAATGAAAAAAAAATGATATACCTTTTGAAGTACGACTAATTAATATTTCAAATATTTCATGGTCGCATTTAAATTCACAAGGAAATTTGTTTTTATATAGTCGGTAAAAATCAAGGAATCTTTTACAATAAATTAAATAACTTATTATAGTTCCTATTTAATAAAGATTAAAATTAGTTAAAATAATAAAAAAACAAATTATTTAACCTGGTTGCTTCGATCTTTCCCACTTGAAAATAATCGCTGATTGAAAATCCGATATGCATGCAAAGACTTCCAACCAAGTTTTATTAATATAAAACTTTCAGAAGTCAGCAAAAATTTTACAAATGACTCTATAGTTCTCATAACAGGCTTTCTCATTCTGGCGGTCAAGCAACCCTGACCCCAGGCAAATATAAAAGTTAAGTAAAATTATATTTAAAATTCCTATACAAAAAGAATAATAATTAATTTGGATTAATATTAATATAAATAAATTTACTCCATTTCTCTTCTTGAAATGTTTTATAATAGGATGAGTTTACAACTGGTTCAGTATTAACATTTTTTTGGGAAAAAACCCATCGATTTTTGGTTATTTTTTCCCTGAGACTTGCTTTATACTTTTCATCTAAGATTAAAATAATTTAAATCTGGGTACATTATGTTTATAAACAAAAAATACTATTCATTTTGTGAACTTTTCTTATATGTTCGTCGATACGAACATATTTTTTGTCACATATTGGACATGGATTTATTGCTTTCTCGTGTTTTGTAACACGCTGATATTTTGCAGTGTTACTCATATTATGTACATTATTTAAATGTCTTTTCAACTTACACACTAAAGCACCGCAAATCTCACATGTAAATTTCTAAAAAAAAATTATTATTACATCATAGATCTATCCCTCAAAGTGAAAAAAAACTTACTTTAGTAGGCATGATGCTTTTATAATTAAAATGAACAAAAAAATGAAGAAGCAAAGGAGTAAAGGAAAAAAATAGCGAAGGGAGAATAGCAAAGCAAAAAGGATAACGATATAAAGGAAGGTAAGGACTTGAAAGGAAGGAAAGGACTTCTAACTTAAAAAAAAAGTTATTAGAAATCGAAATACGTCACAAAAATTGTCTATGAAAAAATTGGGCATAGGTTCATCTTGGAAAACTGAAGAAAAACATAGGGCAAATCATTTGAAATTAATAGACCGGAATATTTTTTGAAAAAAAATAAATTTAGAAAAATTATTATAAAAAACAAAAAAAACTTTTTAGATCGTAAAATAGATAAAAATAACGTTTTCTCCACCCCCGAAAACCTCAGAGAGGTGAAAACTCGGTCTTAGAAAAGTCAATTCGTCAAAAAAAACGGACTTTTTTTTGGTTAAAAAATTGCAAAAAATTGGCGGTGTTAACTGACCTTTCGGCCATCCATCACTTTTTGACAGGGGCAGTAAACTGACCTCAAGTTAGTACAATGTTCTTACGGTAAGCGGCCATTTATTGCTAGAGGCCTTTTATTGCTACTCGTAAATCCTGTGTCATCTTACTCTTTGATCTGTCTCCGCGCTGTCAAATTTGGAGTAATCGTTAAACCTAGATATGTGGTTAATAATATTAAATGAGCACACACAAGTAAAAAAATTACATTAAAGTATGAATTAAAACTTTATTTGAACAAAAATAAATTAGATGCCATTTCATTAAAAACAAAGTTTAAAGTTTCTTGATGTTATTTGTATGAATCTTGTGTATAGAAGTTTCAGCGTTTGACAATGTTTCTTTAGATTTTTTGTGTAGATTTCCATTCCACCCAAGAGGTACTACAACGTGGCACGCATTTTTTGAGTGGTCTCGCCTTGAGCCCTTATCCACTTTTTCTTCCATTTAGCAGTGTCTTCTAAAAATAGTAAATAATATAAAAATTTTTAAATAAATTATTTTTAGTTATCTTTGATTCTTTTAAACATTATTAATTTCAGCTAATAATCAAATAATAAAATTAAAATAAATAAGTAAAAGCTAAATATTTACTTCAAGATAGATTGCAAATTAAAAAAAGGAGTTTGATTTAAACATTGAAAGTTGACTTCATAGATATCGTCACAACTTTCAACAGGAGTTTTATTGCAACAGCTTATGCGAGATCATATTCTTGAAAGAAAAAAATACAAATTTCTCGTTCTGGCGTATTCGCTGTAAATATCTTCAATAATTTTTTCTTTTTCTTCACGTTTAAGGTCATTACCTCCATTCCAGTTGTACTTTGAGTTGACCTGTTCAATTTCAGCCATGTCTTTAACCCATTTACGACCAATGTTCCTATTTTGGAACATAAGTAATTTCATCTTCGTCTGCTTTTTTCAATGACTTTGAATATAAATCGTCTGCCTTTTTTTAGATATCGTCTGCTTTGCTTGGTCTTAAATGGGTTAAATAATTTTTCTTCGTTTTTGATAAAAAAAACTCCATTAGCTCCCAAACACTGACTCTTTCTGATTGAAGACTTGCATGTAATCTAAAAAAAATTATATCCTTTGTAGAGCATTATTATTAAAACATATTTTAAACTTACGAGTTATGAAAGCCTTCAATATGGTTATTTGTCCTGACTTTTTTTCCAAATACATTCCAAAGTAGAATTTTGTTATCAACTAACCAAGTATTTTCAAAATAAGCGAAAAATGGATCAATCGAGAAAGGGACCATCAACATCTTCATTTTACGATATGCTACTTTTATCTAAGTTTATTAAAAATTTAAAACAAAATAATTAAATTTTAAATCTCTTTTACTTCCATTTGCGATAAAAAAGCTATTGAAAGTAACATCTTGATGCATTTTCTAAAGTTCAAACTTCTGGAATATAATGAACTGAATCCAAGGGATACAAGCTTCCTATATACTGCCTGGCAAAAATGAAAATAGCATCCATGATAGTCGGCTTGGGGAAAAGACTAAAAAATATTGTGATATTAAAAACATGCTAAAAGTTAAAAAATTTTACATTTCTTGTAGCAGATATAATTAAAGTTTCAAAATATCCAGTGACATTTCTAATTACATTTTCACCAACTACACTTTTCAAACAATCAAATACGTAACTTAAAATAAAGTTTTAAAATAAAATTTTAATTTTTTAGTTGAAAAGATTTTTGTGAAATACCTATAAGTTTCTTCTTTCTTATCGCATACAAGCGCATAAAGGACTGGTACTTGAATATGATTGTGAAAGGTGTGTATTGTGATTATCTGATGAAAGAGATGTAGCGCCTTTTTAAAAGTACCATCAACAAAAATGGAGTCTATCTGTGAAATTTGGTTGATGTGATGTAAAGTTTTTCCATAAAAAACTAAGTTACTTTTGTTTTCGTATTGAAAATCCATTTGCAAAAATCTTGAGCCGTTTGCTACAGTGTATTTTTCGGGAATGGAAAATTCAAGGTTTTTCGGACAAGAAATTCTTTTTCTGCTTTTTCTTATTTACCTTAATATGCTTCTTTTTTTCATTGTAGATCTTTGATCATTTTCGATGAGAAAAATATTGTCACTAAATAAATATAAACTATTAAGATACTTTTTAAAGATATGAAAAAATACTTGTATATTCTGTTAGAGCTTTTAAACGTTTCAAGTGCTTCTTTCTTGATATTAGATTTGAAGGCTACACTTCCTGCATCTAATTCATCATGATTATGAGGCACTCTTTTCAGGATTGCTTCATCTTCTTTGTTTAGAAATAATTTTCCTGTTAATTAAAAAAATACTTTAGTTAAAAATACATATTATTATCAGAGGTCTGGCAAGACCTCCGGGGAGACAACTCGCCAAACTTGCCAGCCTTATTATATATTTAAATGTGTAAATCGTAAAATGCTTAAAAAATATACTTAAAATAAAAATTTTCAAAAAATATTTTACATACATATTGAAAGCCACATTTCAAAAATTCTTCTTAAAAGTTCAAAAAATTTAACTTTGAAATGGCAGTTTTATTTCATAAAAACTATATGATTGGTTGAAATGTTTATGTAATATATAATAATAATAATAATACTACTACTACTACTACCAATACTACTTTTTAAAAATTTTTACTTGTTTGATTTGAAGAAAGAATTAAACTGTTTTTCAATATTTCTTTTTCATGATATATATATCATTAGAAAGCTTATCGTTTGCTACATACTCTAGAATAATAAATTTTTGCAAAAGTTTTAACAAATTTTAATAAATGGACTTTACAACGAAAAATTTTGTCTAAATTTTTCAAAAAATTACGGACCACCTTTTTGTTTGAAGCATAATGTGAAGTTTTTAAAAAAAAAATGATTGAAAATGATATCATTGGAAGGGTATACTCTTTGTGGTTAACATAGGCTAGGTTATACAAATAAATATATTTTCATTTTTCCAAAATCTGCTTTTATGTGAGGTCAGTCAAGTTTTATCTAGTTTCAAAAAATACCAATAATAATTAACGTTCTTAATTTATATAATATTTTTTCAATATTTTATATTCACAAAGGTAAAATATGATTTTTTACATTTTAAAATTTCATAGTTGAAGAAAACTGTCGAAAATTAATATATATTTTTTACTTTTTATGGGTCAGTAGTATAGGTCAGTATAATGTTTTTCTAATAAATTTAAAAATATTTTTAAAGTGAAAAATGTTGATCGAATGTACAAGATTTGAAGCTATACTCTTTGTGGGTAAAATAGGCTAGGTTTTACAAATAAATATATTTTTATTTTTCCAAAATCCGCTTTTATGTGAGGTCAGTTAACTTTTATCTACTTTCAAAAAATACCAATAATTAACGTGATGAGTTTATATATTATTTCTTCAAAATTTAATATTCACAAAGGTAGAATATGGTTTTTAACATTTTAAAATGTCATAGTTAAATAAAACTGTCGAAAATTAATATTTATTTTTTACTTTTTATGGGTCAGTAGTATAGGTCAGTATAATATTTTTCTAATAAATTTTAAATTATTTTTCAAGTGAAAAATGTCGATTAAATGTAAGAGTTTTGTTTGATAATCGTAGTCTACTTTTATTTAGTTTAGATACAACCTTTCTAATTTTTAACGAAGGGCATTCGTTATATTTATACCGACAGTGTGCGAATAATAAATCACATTATTGATTGATTTTAGAGCATAACTATGCGAAGAAAGATTAACACATGTTGCATTACGCGTTTGTGAGCGCAGTGAATTCTTATCTAACATACGCTTCACCACATCTTTAGCACGCCTGTGTGGTTTTGTCGATTGAATGTACGAATTTTGTTGGATAATCGTAGTCTACTTTTATTTAGTTTAGATACAACCTTTCTAATTTTTAACGAAGAGCATTCGTTATATTTATACCGACAGTGTGCGAATAATAAATCACATTATTGATTGATTTTAGAGCATAACTATGCGAAGAAAGATGAACACATGTTGCATTACGCGTTTGTGAGCGCAGTGAATTCTTATCTCGCATACGCTTCACCACATCTTTAGCACGCGTGTGTGGTTTATTTTATCGGGCTAGTGTACGCTTAGTTTATTTGTAGTGTTCCTAGCTTAAATCTTAGTCAAATATTAAAACGCTTATAACTTTCACATTTCTCAACAAAATGCATCATGCGATATACCAAATTAAAGCATTTTTTATGCGCTCTCAGAATACATTACTTATATCATAAGTACTTAAGAAATACCATTTTACTGTTTTTATTTTCCATGGGCTTCATACCATTAATTAGCAGATAAGGGATGCATTTTAAACCAAAGCTCCTTTCATTAGGACAAATTTTTACCTATATTATGTGACAATTTCCAGCACAATTATAAAGCGACTCTACTCTCAGAATCTAAATTTATTTGTAGATTTTTATAAAATAGTATTAGTTTTTCCATTTTTTTTATAAATTAACCTTCGTTTTTTTTATTGGTCAGTATAATGTTTATCTAATAAATTTAAAATTATTTTTGAAGTGAAAAATGTAGATCGAATGTACAAGTTTTGTTGGATAATCGTAGTCCACTATTTATTTTTAGATTTTTATAAAATCATTTTAGTTTTCGGTTTTTTATAAATTAACATTAGTTTTTTACTTCTTTTGAATTAATCATCCAAAATTTAAGTGCGAGTTTGATTTACACTTTGATTCGAAAAAAATATGTTTTGGATAAATATTATTTTTATTATTGTTTATTTCATATAAATTTCTAAAGAGAAGATAAATAGATCAAAATATGTGTTTTAATCAATTTTTCTCAATAAGTAATCTCATGAATTTATTTATTTTTTACGTGTTTTAATAAGTTTTTCTCAATAAGTAATCTCATGAATTTATTTTTTTTCACTATAATCCTAAATTTATTTCTATATTTTTATAAAATAATTATAATTTTCGAATCTAACACGTGTGCGCATGCATCCACATTGAAGAAATTATGAGTTTTGTTGGATAATCATAGTCTACTTTTATTTAGTTTAGATACAACCTTTCTAATTTTTAACGAAGGGCACTCGTTATTTTTATACCGAAAGTGTGCGAAGAATAAATCACATTATTGATTCTAAAACGATTGTTATTGATTTTAGCGGTTAACTATGCGAAGAAAGATTAACACATGTTGCATTACGCGTTTGTGAGCGCAGTGAATTCTTATCTCGCATACGCTTCACCACATCTTTAGCACGCGTGTGTGGTTTATTTTATCGGTCTAGTGTACGCTTACCTTATTTGTAGTGTTCCTAGCTTAAATCTTAGTCAAATATTAAAACGCTTATAACTTTCACATTTCTCAACAAAATGCATCATGCGATATACCAAATTAAAGCATTTTTTATGGGCTTTCAGAATACATTACTTATATCACAAGTACTTAAGAAATACCTTTTACTGTTTTTATTTTCCATGGGCTTCATACCATTAATTAGCAGATAAGGGATGCATTTTAAACTAAAGCTCCTTTCATTAGGACAAATTTTTACCTATATTATGTGACAATTTCCAGCACAATTATAAAGCGACTCTACTCTCAGAATCTAAATTTATTTGTAGATTTTTATAAAATAGTATTAGTTTTTCCTTTTTTTTTTATAAATTAACCTTCGTTTTTTTTATTGGTCAGTATAATGTTTATCTAATACATTTAAAATTATTTTTGAAGTTAAAAATGTAGATCGAATGTACAAGTTTTGTTGGATAATCGTAGTCCACTATTTATTTTTAGATTTTTATAAAATCATTTTAGTTTTCGGTTTTTTATAAATTAACATTAGTTTTTTACTTCTTTTGAATTAATCATCCAAAATTTAAGCGCGGGTTTGATTTACACTTTGATTCGAAAAAAATATGTTTTGGATAAATATTATTTTTATTATTGTTTACTTCATATAAATTTCTAAAGAGAAGATAAATAGATCAAAATATGTGTTTTAATCAATTTTTCTCAAAAAGTATTGAAGCTATGAGGTAGCAAAATATGAACAGAAAGTTTAATATTTTTTGATTTTTTAAAGAATATTTTTCGATTCTTTGATCACAGAATTTTATTTTGATTATTTGACAAATATAATATTTAAAATCGTGCAAATTGCAAAGTATAGGTATTTTAAACAAAACAGTAATATATTTGAAGAAATATTTTTTCAGTATAAAGAGTTTAGAAAACTCTTCTCTAATATGTAATGATATATTCTCATAACCTGTACGGTTGAACGCGGGTAGACAACTTGCGTGTTATCTCCAACCCGTATATTACGATGATTCTTCTCCAACCTGTATTCTACGATGATTCATCTCCAAACTATATACTACAATGATTCATCTCCAACCTGTATACTACGATAATTCATCTCCAACCTGTATACTACGATAATTCATCTCCAACCTGTATACTACGATGATTCATCTTCAAACTGTATACTACGATGGTTTCTATTCCATGTACAAATAACTAGGGAGACAATGTTCAACTTTCTGTTCACATTCTGCTAGATGTAAGATTTGATATACCTCATTCGGGGAGACGATGGTTCATCTACAACCTGTATACCGCGATAATTCATCTCCAACCTATCAGTTCATATTTTGCTAGATGTAAGATTTGATATATCTCATTCGGGGAGAGGATGTTAGATAAGTTATTAATTTTTTCACGATATTAAATAATTAATTTTATCAAATAATCAAAATAAAATTCTGTAATCAAAGAATCGAAAAATATTTTTTAAAAAATCAAAAAATATCAAACTTTCTGTTCATATTTTGCTACCTCATACGATGTTACAAAAGTTATTACCTATACTTTGCAATTTGCACGATTTTAAATATTATATTTGTCAAATAATCAAAATAAAATTCTGTAATCAAAGAATCGAAAAATATTCTTTAAAAAATCAAAAATATCAAACTTTCTGTTCATATTTTGCTACCTCATACGATGTTACAAAAGTTATTACCTATACTTTGCAATTTGCACGATTTTAAATATTATATTTGTCAAATAATCAAAATAAAATTCTGTAATCAAAGAATCGAAAAATATTCTTTAAAAAATCAAAAAATATCAAACTTTCTGTTCATATTTTGCTACCTCATACGATGTTACAAAAGTTATTACCTATACTTTGCAATTTGCACGATTTTAAATATTATATTTGTCGAATAATCAAAGAATCGAAAAATGTTCAAATCAAAAAATATTTATTCTTTTTAAATATATCGTTGGCTCCCCTTACTTTTAGTTTCATATGTGCATAATTTGATAAAAATTAATTATTAAAGACTAGGTTTATCTTTCTATTCTAAAAGTAAGGGGAGCCAACGATATATTTAAAAAGAATAAATATTTTTTGATTTGAACATTTTTCGATTCTTTGATTATTCGACAAATATAATATTTAAAATCGTGCAAATTGCAAAGTATAGGTAATAACTTTTGTAACATCGTATGAGGTAGCAAAATATGAACAGAAAGTTTGATATTTTTTGATTTTTTAAAGAATATTTTTCGATTCTTTGATTACAGAATTTTATTTTGATTATTTGACAAATATAATATTTAAAATCGTGCAAATTGCAAAGTATAGGTAATAACTTTTGTAACATCGTATGAGGTAGCAAAATATGAACAGAAAGTTTGATATTTTTGATTTTTTAAAGAATATTTTTCGATTCTTTGATTACAGAATTTTATTTTGATTATTTGACAAATATAATATTTAAAATCGTGCAAATTGCAAAGTATAGGTAATAACTTTTGTAACATCGTATGAGGTAGCAAAATATGAACAGAAAGTTTGATATTTTTTGATTTTTTAAAAAATATTTTTCGATTCTTTGATTACAGAATTTTATTTTGATTATTTGATAAAATTAATTATTTAATATCGTGAAAAAATTAATAACTTATCTAACATCCTCTCCCCGAATGAGATATATCAAATCTTACATCTAGCAAAATATGAACTGATAGGTTGGAGATGAATTATCGCGGTATACAGGTTGTAGATGAACCATCGTCTCCCCGAATGAGGTATATCAAATCTTACATCTAGCAGAATGTGAACAGAAAGTTGAACATTGTCTCCCTAGTTATTTGTACATGGAATAGAAACCATCGTAGTATACAGTTTGAAGATGAATCATCGTAGTATACAGGTTGGAGATGAATTATCGTAGTATACAGGTTGGAGATGAATTATCGTAGTATACAGGTTGGAGATATATATTTATATTGATTTGGAAAATAGAAGTATATTAAAGGAGATTAAGCATAAGTAGTTTGAAGTAGAATTTCCATGGACTCCTTGAAATTCTTCCATGGACCCCCGGTTGGGAACCACTGCACTAGACTATCGTATCAAACATAATTAAACATGCTGCTTTACATACGTGTTTATAGATATACACATAAGTGTACACAAGATATGGTTTGCACAAGGGAGGCACTTTCATGAGCCATTCTGACACATACAGAAATACACTTGTGTAAACAAAGGAAATGATATAAAATTTTAAGGAGGAATTGGCATTTGTGTAAGTAAAAGAAATTATATAAAATTCTAAGGAGGCATAGACTTCTCTTAGAAAATTCCAAAAAGTAAGTATCATTTTTATATGTTACCTCCTTTGTTGTTTTCTGAATAAGATGAGGTTTAACTTAACAATATTATTAGCATTTTTGAGAAATTGAAAACTAAGCTCGACTTTTTTTTTTAAAATTGTTTAAAAAAGTTATTAAGATTTTAAAAACCTTACACAGGTGTACTATATACTTGTCACACTTCGTTCAGCATAGGAAATGCCTCTGAAAACTCAAGTGTAGAGTAACTAGTAACAATAGCAAAGAAGTTGTTGTCAAACAAGGGGCTACTATACCAAAAGAGATAGTCGTCAGGATCGGGAGAGTAAATATCTTGCATGTTCGGGTAGATTTATGAAAATATGAATAGCACCTAACTTTAAAAAGTTATCTGGTAGACACTCATTTTTGATTGGTTCGAATTGCATGTTGATTTATAGCAAAATATAAAAGACTTTTAATAGAGACAATTCTCCCAAGTAATCTCATTATAATTATACTTCTTTGCCATTATGATATGTCATAAGTATAATAATCGCATTATGCGCTAATCAGTGTGCGTCTGAGTATATATGTGAGGTAAGCACGTCTAAGTTTAAATCTTTGTGTTAATATTTGAGTGCATTTATCCATCCGAGTATATATATATATATGTAAGCAAGTGATTTCATGTTCCTTGTGTCTCTGATTCATCAAAATATTTAAGTATTTTATAAGTCATAGTATATACACATGAAATATTAGCTTTAATGTAGGCAAAGAAGTCCTTTCAATATGAAATTTTGAGCAATTAAAAAAGTGAACTAAAATTCAATGAAAAGAATGGCTACTACCAAACTCACAGCTAAAGGGCAAAAAGAAAATGTTCGCATACCCTCTCCAAAAGGGATATGCAGGCTTTGAGCGCAGATTCGGGCCTGCCAAACGGAAAGCAGTATCTAAAAGGGAGGCGTGAAGTTAGGAAGTCGAAAAGGATGAAAGACAAGTTATACTTTACCGAAAATGAGTTATCTTGTATTCAAGAACATTTTTGAGGCGTTCACGCACACGCTCAAACGATTCTCTCTCATCCGCCAATACAGATCCAATTCCATCTGGCCTAGAAATAAAAATATACACCAAATCACAGATTATCTAGTGACTAGCGATATAAGTGCAGGACATTGGTGAATTTGAACTGTCTTGTTATAGGAAGCGATTCTCCCTTTAGATGTAATACCGACAATAAAAAAATGGCCAATAGGGACGCTTTGCATATTCTGAAATGGCGCATTGATTACTTTGTATGTTAAAAATGATAATTGTTGTTGCATATGATATATATGTACTTTTGAGCAGGTCCATGATTGGAGCTGCTAAAGATATTATATTTACATAAAATCTTTCTCATCACACAACCTTAGCCCGCCGGGCCTTGTTAGCAACACTCACCCTCACAATACATCACACTTATTCAAATTTCAAATGTCTATGCCTACACACTCATCTTACACCAATGGACCAATGGCTGAACCCTATTGTAGTTAGTAGTCTACTAGCAAGTTAGAGAGAGCATAATACGGCCTTCAAGAGAAATAGCGCATCCACCAACAGACTCAATTCTTTTTTTGAAAATTTATTCACTTGAAATTTTTCAAATTAAATTTGCGTATAAATTTTATATGATTCAATCAGCATCGCTAAAATAACAGCTATTACGCCTGTTATCACATTTTTTTGAAAGTGGTTGATCTGTTGAGGACAATAGTAAAGTATAAGCTTTACAGCAGGAATAAAAAAATTTGGTGCATCATCATCATCATCATCATCATCATCAGAAAACACTATTTTTGGCACATGCAATAAAGAAGACTGACCACTCCTGGCCTAAACTTTTCAAAAGAAAATAGCAAGGAAAACGCGGAAATATATAAAAAAAAAAGTGATAAATAAAGAAAGGTATTAATTATTTCAGTATCAAGAAGCTTGGTAGCGTTAACTAAGAAGGTTGATGATCGCCAATCCTTTACGCTGTTGAAAGTTATGATCTCGCTTAAGTGAAAACTTCAATTGACATAACAATTACTTTTGTTATTGTATTTGCAATTCTATTTCGCCTTCTTAATCCTACCTATTTTTCTCCACTACTCTACAAAATAAATATAAAAAAAGCGCCTCAAATTTTTTTTTAATTTTTAAGTATTTGGTCTCGAAGAAGTAGGATGTTTGTGTTTGGGCTTGGAGACGCGATTTTTAAGTATTCGAAGTTGTAATAGAATACTTTTGTTTCGACTCCGCAAATCTCATTGAAATGCGCTTCTCATTTAATGCAATTCAATAGAATTAAAAACTATTTAACCCATTAAGTCCCAGTGCTCCCATTTGGGAACATAAGTAATTTCATCTTCGTCTGCTTTTTTCAATGACTGAATATAAATCGTCTGCGTTTTTTTAGATATCGTCTGATTTCTATGGTACTTAATGGGTTAATATAATTGAATAGTAGTTTTTGAAATGCGCTTCTAATTTAATGCAATTCAATAGAATTAAAAACTATTTAACCCATTAAGTCCCAATGCTCCCATTTGGGAACATAAGTAATTTCATCTTCGTCTGCTTTTTCAATGACTGAATATAAATCGTCTGCGTTTTTTTAGATATCGTCTGATTTCTATGGTACTTAATGGGTTAATATAATTGAATAGTAGTTTTTGAAATGCGCTTCTAATTTAATGCAATTCAATAGAATTAAAAACTATTTAACCCATTAAGTCCCAGTGCTCCCATTTGGGAACATAAGTAATTTCATCTTCGTCTGCTTTTTTCAATGACTGAATATAAATCGTCTGCGTTTTTTTAGATATCGTCTGATTTCTATGGTACTTAATGGGTTAATATAATTGAATAGTAGTTTTTGAAATGCGCTTCTAATTTAACGCAATTCAATAGAATTAAAAACTATTTAACCCATTAAGTCCCAATGCTCCCATTTGGGAACATAAGTAATTTCATCTTCGTCTGCTTTTTTCAATGACTTTGAATATAAATCGTCTGCGTTTTTTTTAAATATCGTCTGATTTCTATGGTACTTAATGGGTTAATATAATTGAATGTTAGTTTTTGAAATGCGCTTCAGGCATCAAATGAAAATGCATAGCAGACTTTTTTGGCCAATTAGAAAATAGCATTAGCAGGCGTCAATATTTGAATTGCTACATTCCTATATTATAAGGGAAACAATAGTTAAACGAAAATGTCTAAATTTATGCAATTTTCATACAAAGCAGGTCAAGAGTGTATTCATTTGGCGCTCATGAATACGCGTGAGCGATAAACAACTGCGCGATATATGTTAGAGCGATCCGTTTTTCAAACGATACACATCATTGAGCGCTTTTTTAAGATAAGATGCCATGCTTAAACTGAGTTAGATATCAACACATGTACTACTATACTCACTAATGTCACGCGGGCGAGACACCCAGCCTACGTTAGAAATGGAGATTGATGGAAGGAAGAAGCGCGGTAGACCTTGTCTGAAATGGAAGAATGCAATTGAAAAGGGATATGAGTATGTACGAAATCGACATAAAGGATATGAAGGATAGAGATAGATGGAAGAAAGCGATGCAACGTTTGAAGTTTGTATCCATAACGAAAATGCACCGTCCAAAGAGGACAACCCACCTTCTAAAACAAAATGAATGATGATGATGATGTACTACTATAATAGGATCAAGTGTAACCTATAGTGCAAGTCTTTAGATTTTTTAAAAGCATGTTCATATAACCTTGAAATGTGTATATAATCTTATGTTTCAAATATAAAATGAATAAAATTTTCAGCGCTTAAACATGTCTGTCGCGTTAAAAGTATCGCTTTAACGTATATGCTGTTTAATCGTTTATTGCTCCAAAGGGCGTCTACGCCATTCATTTTTCTCTATCTACTTGTTTATTATTTTATAATCTTTTGTTATACTTTGTTTTCTAATTTGGACTTCTCTAAAAAAGAAGTTTGTAGTTTTATTTTTAAAAGTTTGCATGTATAAAAGATTACTACTTTATTAATAGATTTATAGACAATTTTTTGTGAGCAGATATATTTAAAAAATTCCACAAGTTAAAAAAAGAAGGACAAATTTTTGCAATTTTTAAAAGGCTTTAATGTTATGAAAAGTTCAAAAGCCATATAAAAAAATATTTGAAAGGAAGATTTTTAAATACAGGCAAAACATTTTGCTCCTCTGTTGCGAAACATAATTATTGATTCATTTAATCGATCAACTCTTCAAGAGCTCGAATTAAAAAAAGAAAACTTTGCTTCATTTTTAAATGATGCCGTCAAATAAGACAGTGCTTTGTATCCAGGACTATTTCCTGTCATGCATAAGCATTTTTGCACAACTGTGCCTTCAAACTTAAAGCAAATTTTGGACACGCTCTCTCACAACAATAATATCAAGAATTATTTAGAATTTTTTACAGCTATAAAAACATTTTTAATCAGTGGGTTAATTTTTTAATAATTTTTAACTCGTTTTTTTCGTTTAGTTATAATAATATATAATTTTTAGAAGTAAATAAAAAATTTTACGATGAAAAAGAAGTTAGTGATACGTATGCATTTATTCGAATAAATTTAAACTAGTTTTCAAAAAATAATTCTATACGATAATTGAAAGATTAAATAAATCTACCAAGCAGTGACGGATCCAAGCGGGGGGGGGGGGGCTCATGGGCCTAGCCCCCCCCCCCCCCTTATGAAAAATGGCTTCGAAAATTACCCTTACTAATGTATACCCTTACATGTATAAAAAATAAATTTTTGCAATTTATTCATGGCAAAATAATGTTAAAAATATGAAAACATAAGTAATTAGTGATTCTAAAAGACATAATACAGCTGAAGACTTTTAGCAAAATTGCAAAAAATTAAATAGATTCCCCCCCCCCCCTATAAGAAATTTCTGGATCCGCCGCTGCTACTAAGTATCCGTTTTTTTTGTGGAATTTTAATTCAAATTCAAAATTAATATGAACACATGTGTGTATTAGAAGATGATCTTTGTATAAATTAAATACTTTCTACATTGCATCTTAAGAAGGCATACTTGAAATAGGAGAAATTTTGTCGTATTCTCGAATTGTTGAGTTTGTTTAAGTCTAGGACTAGGAACTATGAAACTTTGTCTCAAAGCCTTTAAATTATTTTATTAGCTTGATTTGGTAAAGAGGAGAATAAATTCGCCCTCCAAAAGTGTGAATCCATTAACTAATTTACATCTATTAAAGATTTACATCTAGTTATCTAGATATAATTAGTTTGGTATACGCAGCCCGATCGCGAGACTTTAAACACAAAAGGAGTAAAGCTTATTCCTTAAAACAGAAAAAAAAGCACATGCAGAAAATGAAATAATATCGGTCTCATATAAAGGGTTGTACACATATGTTGTGTAGACACTAACTTTTAATCTCCCCTTATATCTGTAGCATCTCTGACACTGAACTTATCACTTATCTTATGGTTTTTAATCCATTTAGCCACAAATTTTTTAAGTTCTTTAAACTAGGAAACATAACAGAGATAAAGTAGCGCGATGTAAATTGAGCTTGGATGTCAATCAGCGCTTTAGAAACCAATGTCTATTGAGATTTTTTTATAGAAATATTATATAAATTTTGTGCTGTATTTTAAAGCATACAAAATGGTAGATTTTATTGAAAATATTGATTACACTTATATCAAGCAATAGCAGACGTTTATTCAAACTAAACTCATTTTGATATTTCTTTCGGATATTCATACTCATGGAACAAGATACTCATGGAAGGATAATTTAAGACAGGCACGCTTCAACAAAGGGGCCAAGACCCATGTTGGGCTTTGGGAAAGATGATTTGGGCCCTACTACTTTTCATCAGACTTCAAAACGTAAAAAATTTTGAATTGAAGGAGAAGAAAAACAAAGATCTCACTAACGTTCTTGGTAGTAGAAAAAATATTAATCAGCCGGAATTTCCGCTTCTCACGTGATTTGATTCTAGAAAAAGCGGATGGCATAAGTAACTTGTTATGAAAGTTCATAAGCACATGTGATTCTAGAAAAAGCAGGCTGCATTAAGTAATTTGAGATGGAGCTACTTTAAGGCATTAAAAATAGTGTGCGTCTTTAAAGTGAGACTGGAATCAAATGGGTAAATAAAAATAAGAAGAATACGCACCTATTGCCATGAACATGAGAAGCACAAAAGGCGAAACTGTAATGCATTAATGCTGGATCAATCATCGTTCCTGATTCAGCAGCATCAACCAAAAGCTCCAAATAACATATGTGTCTGTAACAACCTCCAACGCCATACCTAGCGCAGTACTCCTCATGAACAAATAACTGGCCAGGACTGAACCAACCCTTAACATATGTAAAAAAAGACATGCTATTATATCAACAAAAAAGTTGATACTTCTAAAATATAAAATCGTGTTGTTATGTATCATTTAATATCAAAAATATTATGAAACAACCTTTTGTGTTTCTCAAAAAAAAGAGAAAGTTTGGTATCAATATGAGCTCTCTAAAACACAGTAAAACTTTTGCATGAGGACACCTAAATAAAAGGACAATCTTGGCTATAGGGACAACATAAGTGCAACCTCATAAAACGTCCTTAGGGATAGGTAATTTGAGAGGAAATCAAAAATAATTTTGAATTAAGTAACAGTGTGGAGGAAGTATGCAAAAGCAAATATTCTTAAGATGAGTAAGCATGGAATTTTATTGCAGTGACGATGCAACGAACCGTCATTTAACTTCATAGCATTTCTTGATAAAAGAGGGATATGAAAATAATTTCTCTCAACATTTTATATTATTGAAATATTATATGCATCAAACCCACGATGTCTAAATTATGTTCATCATTTTCTCATAAACATGGTAAAGGTAAAGGTACCGTGGGGTGTTTTCATCAAGAAGGTGTCGAACTTTGAGGAAAGCAGGCTTGATGCGGGATCGAACCCAAGACCTTGAGTTATCGAAACACAGTATCTAACCAACCTTACACACGCACCAGATCATGACATGATATAGTAAATATTTTTCCATTTCCTCTCTATTTCGATAGATTCATCAGTTTGATTTTTTATTGCATAATTCATTGCTTTATTTTTATATTTAGTTATTTAAAAAAAATTTTTAATAAAAAATTGAAAATTTTCTTACATTATTTTATTAGCAAAAAATACTTTATTCATAAAATAACTTTTTAAAAATATTTAAGGATTCAAAGTTTTGCAAGAAGAAAAAGCCTTGTTCTTTTTTTCTAGAGAAATATTAAAGCGATTAAAAAAGCTCCTTCTGATTCAGTACTTCAAGTTTTTCAAGCTTACAAATTTTTTCAAAAGAATTTAAAAGCTAGTAATCATTAATTTAATTGCAAAAGCAAATATTTTTTTTTTATTCTTCATAAAATATAATTTCTAGTAAATTTTTCTATCTAAAAATTTTCAAAAATGAAAATTTATTTGGTTCTCAGTACGGTTTTGCAAAAGAATCGGTACTGTACCGGGTTTCAGAAAGGATGTTTCAAAATCAGAGTGTATGCTGATTACAGAATGAACATAGGAAATACGTTAATTTTGGGGTGTGTATCTTGTTTTGATGAGTCGATTTATCGTGGTGGCAGTGGAATGTTGATCACTTTATTGTGGCTAAGTGTGCATCTGTCACAGCTTATGTGTGAAAGTAATCTTTATCACGATTCAAATTTGAATTAAGTATCCGAATTCTTTTTGCGACCCACTCAAAATTTTGCGTACTGAATGTCTCTCAACAATTATAGTGGAGAATTAATAACAAATTCAGTTTTTTTGGTTCATGAGCTTTGAATTCAATGTAGTATACGTGTATTTATGAAAAGTAAGATGTTTTTTTTTAATTTCTTTTTTTACCTACACACGAGTGTATGCGGGAATACTTCAAAATGTAGCTCTAGGAAAAAAATCACAAAAATATTTAGTAGGGACGATGCATGATCAATTTCTTATGATTTTTGGACCCATTTTAAAATTATAGTAGCTTAAATATTTTTTGAAAGTAGGAACAATGTTCATAATTTCAAATGGGTTTTATAGATGATCGAGGATACTATAAAAATATTGAGTTAAACAATATAGTGTATGATATGAAAATTTGTATGTTACTTAAACTATTCGATATAACAAAAATTAGCTGCTTATCCTTATAAATACTATCACAATATAAAAATTGAAAAGATATAGACTTTGTGAAGACACGGCAAAATCCCGTTTGAAATGGACACCGCTCGCCGATACAAGTCATCACTTTACTTTGCTTTGGAATGACTGACTTGGTTAAATTTTTGATTAACACACGTATAAGACCAGGTGTCATTTCGATAAAATAACCTCATATTATATGTGAGTATAAAGGGTACCATGGCTAAAACCATAAACTCATTCTTGATATTCCAAAAATAAAAATTTGTTATCGAATTATTTTTGAAAATTTTTAGAATATATTACGAAACAAAAGTGAAATACCCTATAAAAATGGATACTTACTTCCTTGAAAATTTTATTGGTTACATGAAAACTAGGTAAGATGAAAAATATTTGAATTTTTTTTTGATTATGGGGCCCACATTTTTTGAATCATTTTAAGTGTAAACAATTTTCGATCGATGTATCCATTTTTATATGTACAAATATTCCCTAAATCTCTTCAGAGTTGTCATTTTGTTATGCTACAGTTGTTAATTGTAAAGCTATGAAAGATTATTATTCTTGCCTTGAATGCGAGACCGAGAAGAAAAAAATCAGCGCCCTTTGAATAAAATTAGTGAACGACCATAAAAATAAATCATTCATGAATAAAGAGTATATAACAAATGTGTTATGTTTTTTGTGATGATCTTCATCATAGAAATTTTTTATAGACCCCTCTACATTTTTTCAAGCCAAGAACGCCTTATAACTTCTGGTGACGCTTCTGATTAAACTCTAATTAATGCAAACATTGTTATCTTGTCGTTATAGTGTTTTCTATATTGTTATATTTTGTCTGAACGTATGCTTGGTATTTAGTATTGATAGTATCTTAACTCTTTATCTTGATTATTATCTATTTAAGACAATTACTAAAATTTCCAAGTAACATGGCACACGAAAAAAATTAAATAATATTGGTTTGATATAGTACACATATATTGTATAGACACTCAATTTAAACCCCATTTATGTATGTAGCATCTCTGACATTGAACGTATCATTTATAGTTTTTTTAGTCAATTTTAGCTTTTTTTTAATAAAAATAAAATAACTCTCCATCGATTTATAGCCCAAAAATACGGAAATTGATGTAAAAATTGAGGAAACATTTTTAAATATGAACCTGAAATTTTTGTTTTATTATTTAAAATTCTCAGGCGTTTATAATTCGTTCTAGAATTTATAAATTGCTAAATCAAATTTTACACCTTTTCCAAATTAAATATGAAATAACTCCTAACCATACGAACATGAGCAATACGTCTTTTATTGACATGTAATCTCTCAATTTTTAGTGTTGAGAGATGCATTGCATAGAATATTAAGTGCGTCTAAAAGGATTTATCGAAGATAAATTTGGTTCGACGCAAACATTTGCTAGCAAACACTAAACTACAAAAAGGATTTGCACTCTCCTTTTGAAGAAGTGCAATGAAACTTACAAGAGAGACGATGGCTTCCTTTAATCGGAATTTGAGAGTCAGAGTTTGTAGGATCTTGAATAACTGCCTGTGCTCCCATTTACTCGAGTCCGCTTGAATGTACTCATCCATGCCATGCTTCCTCGCACGTTCCACGTCTTAAAGTGCGGATTTCGCTTTAACTCCTGAGCGCTTACACACATTAATGCTGAAAGATGGCAAACCTTTGGTGTGCAGTAGAGGACTTGGAGGTATTGGTCTGAACGATTGACCAGTAGCTCGGTAGATTGCTTGCACCCATAAATGCCGGTCACTTTCTTCATCACTTGCAAACAAAATGCTATCGCCTTCTTTAAACAGCGTGAAAAACTGCTTCCCCTCCTGCTTATCTGTAAACGAAAAAGGTAAAAATAAATAAAATATATGTCCACAATACTACTAGGACAAAAAATGTTTATATTTAAACAATAATTTATTGGAATATAATACTTTGTAATGTTGTCTTCAGAGAATAAATATCAAGTTTCATACGTTGACATGTAATGGAATTTAATAAATTAACGACTAAAATACTGTGGGGTTATCTCACGTGTTCAGCCTCCTACGGTGTTAGGCGAGATAATATATATGCAAAAGGCCAGCAGTACCTTATGGTGGATTTTTGTGGGTTGGCTGAAATTACACTGGTTTATCGCTGCTGCTGCGAAAGTGTAACAAAATTCGAGGACTTTTCCCTGAGAGTATTTGCTTTTATGGAAATACTCTCTCAGTTTAAACAAAGCTTTGTTTTGAACTGATAGATTATACTCATATAAAGATAGTATAATCTAGGGGCTAACAACAACAACATATATATGCATGCAATATATTAAAGTTTCTCAACAAAGACTACTTCTTAGCACACACATGGAACATTTGTATTTTTGGGCCACAAAAAATATTAGAGAATTAGAAGAATGTTTTCCTTAAAAATATTCGCGCCCATTTTTCACGAGTTTTTAATTTCTGTTCTAGGACAATTGCCTCCCCCCCCCTCCAGGACAACTGCCCCCGATATATTTAAAATGAAAAAATATTTTAACTATTAAAAAAAATGTTTAACTATTATTGATAAAAAAATATGAACAACATTTAAAATAAGGAAAAACATACTAAACTATTATAATTCAAAATTTTCAGGTATACAATTTAATCATAATTAGAAACAACAACTCTAAAATGAATCCTATCGCAAAAACTAAGCTAAGCTTACCTTTAACTCCTATGCGTTTTTTAAAATACCGAATATTTTGATGACACATATAATATTTTCATCTATAAAAAGATTACTAATATGGTAACAATTTTTTCAAGATTCCCCTTCTAAACAAACTTTTCTTTAATGATGTCTATCCCATTTTTACTATTAAAGTGATGAAGAAATTAGCTACCTAGCAGTAAGTTGGGTTTACTTTGATCACCACATCTTATATTCCATATCAAGACAAGAAGAAAAATTCAAAAGATAGAGGAAGAAATACCAGCAGAAGGTTCTGTGTAATCCACAGTAAAGCCATCAAGCTGCAACATTTCTTTGGGATCCGATTTTCTGTCTTTGTATGTGCACATTGTGAAGGTGTACTGTGAAACCTAAAGCATAATATACAATTACATACACTGAAATCTCGCTGTGCCAAAGTCGGTAACGTCGAACATTCGAATGTGTTAGATTTCTTTTCTGAACCAAGTGCTTAATCCTTAATCACTCGCCACATCATTATGCAAGACTTAATAATGATTCAAATAATGATCAGACAAATATAATCACTTGAATCGAAAATATAATCATGAGATTACAGACGGCCAATGAAACGCAGTCATTGGTTAACTATCTTATGATGAATGCCTGAGCCTTTAAAAGACAACTGGTTAAAAATTTTATTCCAAGACATATAACACAAGAAAAATTTCGCAAGTACTATTAAATCAAAAATATGATCATAAGATTAAATGACGGGTAATGAAATGTAGTCATTGGTCAACTGCTTTATGATGTATGTCTTAGCAATCAAACGAAGAATGGAGCAATTAAGCGAAGACTGATTAATTGTCAGGTGTTAACTGGAGTGTGAATAAATGATGGGTGGTGAGAAAGATGATTGAGATGAATTATACGTAAATTCAAAGAGAAAAGACAAAAAACCACTGCTTGCTATTTATTCAAACTTTAAAAGTGAGCTTTTTGTTTCAGTTATTTCTACATGTACAAATTGATTGATTGATTTTGACTCTTTTTAACTTCTTTTTTTTTTACAAAAATTAAAAACTGTTCACGGACCCCCTGATACGCAGCGATGGACCCCAGGTTAAGAACCAATGAAACACAAAGGAGAGATAAGGAGGGACAAAACAAAGTGGATGAAAGAAGAGAAAAGATTTTTACTTGCACCAAAACGTAGTATCTCTTTTTCCATGTTTTCCACAATTTAATGCCTTGAGCGTAGAGGTAGCCTCCATGCTTCATGTTTTGTGGCTTTTCCATCTTTATCATGACTTTGATTCTACATTTACAAAGGGTAAATTTAAGGAATCGCGTAATCATCCGGTCATATGCGGTTCCCAACATCTACTACACTTTTCGGGCAAAATTATATGTCCATATTGAAATTTGACTCATTTTCATATTTTCATTCCATTTTAAGTAAAAATTCCTAAAAAAAGAGCCATGTATTTAATAAAATAACATTTTAATTGACAGATTTTTTATTAGGATATTATCCATCATCTTTAAACGATATGAATTAGATAGGAAATATATATTTATTTATTAACAGAAAATAAACACACAGTGGGAATGAAAACAAATATGTATGTAATGTTTCATTTTTAAACAAAAAATTTTTTTTTGAGGTTGATAAGATGGAGGAGAAATGCAAAGAGAAAATTATTCCATCGAGATGGAGAGAACTCCATTATATATATAAATTTTACCCTATTTTTTGGTGATTAGATCGTATGTTTTAATAAGAATGTATTTTTTAGATAGTAATCTTTAACTAAAATATATGATAAAAACTATACTGTCATCAAAACATAATATTTTGGTCTAAGCACCAAAATGGAGTAATTTTTTTTTAAATAAAAGCATAAATAATGTGTAGTCACAATTATTTTCGTTCAAAATATAAAAAAACGTAGACTACATTACAGGCGCCATTATATTTAAATCAGATATTGGAAAAAAAACTATTAACAAAATTTTTGTTTATCCCTTACAGAAATATATAATATGCATGAAAATAAAAGAATTAAAAAAATCATATATGTGCCTAAATTATCTCCTTTATAAAAATTATAAAATACATTAATGGAAAGTTGGGATCGTTGTTTTCTCTCGGTATTCCGTTATAGCCAGAATCTCGCAAAACGAGTTTACCTTTTCCGCCCTAAACTACATACAAAAACTTATAACAAAAATGATGCGCTAACTTGAAAATATTTGATCACATTTATTTACTAGAAGATAGCTATGCTGGAAACTACATAAGTAACTATCACAAGTAGTTATTTAAAATTAAGGTCAAATAATTGTTTTCATAGACACGCGATAGTTTAAGCACGGTTGCCTGTACTTAAATGAAGAACAAAGTTAGAAATTAACACCAATATAATTAACTAACCAAAAAATAAATTGACCAAGTAAGAATTTGTCTTATTTACAATAAATAATGAAGGGAGGTGAATAAATGTCATTCGTCAAATAAAGCAACAGAATAAGGTGAAGAGGAATTAAAGAGAACCTGATATTTTTGTAGGGAGAAGACTTGGGAACCTTCATCTTGTACCACTCACCCTGTTTGGAAGTGAAGGGGGTAGGGTGGAGGAGAAGTCGCCCGAGCTCTTTGTCTTCCAAACTTAGGACGCCCGTATTCTCCGTGTATAACTTGATCTTAACTTCGGGAAGGGGATGCGTTGTCACAAAATCTCCCTGGGTGTCCCAGCTAAATCAAAATATTAAAAATAACAAGTCTTCTGTTTTGCTGAAAAATTGAATAAAATTAAAGGAAGAACTCTCTTTATTACACAAATACCATGTAAAGAGGCAAAGCTCATTTTGTGAGTATAAAGTTTTTGGAAAATATTTTTAAGGCAAATGCATTTGAAAAAATGATTTAAGATGAATTTAGATTTTGAATGCTAAGATAAAAAGGCTATAGAAAATACGTATAAATCTTTTTGAAGACGATGTAAGAAAGACACACTAAACTACGCATACAAACGAATAAAATATTTCAATAAATTGTGTTGAAGAAAATAGATGAATCATTTTATGTTGAAACATAAAGAAGACGCGTGTAAAGGTAAAGGTACATTGGGGTGTTTTCATCGAGAGGCATAATTGTGCCGCTTGTATCGAACTATGAGGAAAGTAGGCTTGATGCGGGATCGAAGCCAAGACCTTGTGTTATCGAAGCCCGGTATCTAACCAACCTTACTCACACCCCTTATTTATTATAGAAAAATAATGGAGTAATCGTGAAAGATTCACGACATCTTTCAATGACTATCTAAAATCGCCATAGTCAGTAATTTAGAACTGATGTGTCTAAAGCAACATAACATATTTTAACAGAAATGTTTATGCTAAATATAATAATACATTTTCAACCTCAGAGTCGCATAATTATAAATAATATGCGGAGTGATCAGTGGCAAAAAAATTATACATAAATGGAGTTACCGTCGCAAAATTACAAATAGGTGGAAAGAGTCGTAAAATATTTTTCTCACTTCACAACCCGGGTTCTGAGCATAAATAATGTTTGGACTTTAATAACCCGTTAACGACCAGAATAATCAGACGATATCTAGTATAAAGCAGAAGATTTGTATTAAAAAGCATTAATAAACGCAGATGAGTCACATTTTTGTAAAGTCGACATATGTCGACTGTGGTCGATAACCAGTTAATGAGAAAGAGAGATGCAAACATTTCAAAATAAACTTCGGAAAACAAATAACCCAAACTTACTGTACATCCTTAAAACTGTTTAAAAAGAAACTGTATAGTCAAGCTCTTGGATAACAAAAGGAAGAGTGTTTTAGACGCATTAAGTATGAAAAAATAAATAATTTTTGTAATCAAAGTTTCAAATAATAAGCGAAAATGGGTACGGGTAGTGATAATTGCAATTCATTCGGTACAACACAATGCTCAAAATGTGATGTGGGTATTTGTAAATCTGGTTTTGCTAGTTTTAACAAAAAATAGATTTGAGATTCAATTTTTTTATTAAAAAAGTTTTTTTTAATTTAAATCGGTAGCAACAGTTAATTCCGGTATTCTAGATTTATTATTTTTTCTTAGATGTAAATTTCAAAAACTTATATAAGATATTTATTATATTGATTAAAAAAAATAATATTGAAAAAAACTAATTGAGGTCAAAATGAGTTTATCGGCACAAATGGTTCGACAGCCAAAATTTACGTACGGAAAATAGGACATGACACTCATTTAATTCAAATTTTTTTATATGATTAAAAAAACACAGTCTATACTGTGGATCAAAATTATGGAAAATGATATTTGAAATTTTTTAATCTAGAAAATTTAGGAAAATGACCAGTAGTAAAAATGAAATCTGCAAATTATTATTGAGTAAACGCTATAAAGTCAGATTCGGTAAACTATGGTAAAAAAATTCACACACACACACACACATCGGTGCTGTCACACATTGAAAGGCTTTCATGCTTATGTTCAAAATGCAACTCCGCCCATCATGAACATCTTAGTTAAGTTTTCCTGTATCTCTGATGCAAATCACTTCAGGCTTCTCGCTCAAAGACATTTCGAAGTATGGAATGAAAAAAACTGAAAATTCTATCATTTTAAAAGAAAGAAAGAAGGAGGATTCACGTGGGCTTAGAAGCTTCCGCCTGATCTGTTTGAAGCTTTTCACTGCCATCCACCTCCATTGTGCAGTAAATGATTTTATTTCCTGACAAAGTTTCCAAACCTTTCACCATCATGACTAAAACCTTTCAAAGAATTAAAAATATTTATCAATTTTTGCCTCAGCGAGAATTAAAAAAGGATTGGAATCAGTGAGTTAGGAGAAAATAAACACCAATGGTGTTTCAAGTGACCACACACTAGTAAAAGAAAAAGGAATTAACAAACCAAGCAACTGACCAGCTTACTATTTAACAAACCAGCTAAAAAAAGAGCTTCTAAATTTATCAAAGAAAGTTATAGTTATTGGTTAGTATAGTTATTAGCATAATTCTCTCAAGGGAATTTTTCGACCTCAAGGAAAACGCACAATTCCCAAGATATGTCATAAAATGCCCAGTGGTGCATCCATCCGACAAAGAATTATTGTCAAAAGGGGGGAGTACTGCTAAAATTGTTAACTTAAAAGCCATGGTCCCAATTTAGGGCTGATTGTAATATACAACTTTTCAAAGTTGAAATTATACTCCATGCGTATTCGTTTGATCATTGAATCCAAGTAGTCATAAATGAAAGAAAAATGCCAAAGTATTCAACGGAAGTTCTATATTATGAAGTATGATTATTATTATAGATAAAAAGCGTAGGTGTTTTCATCAAGAAGGCACAATCGAGCCGCTTGTATCGGATCGAATCCAAGAACTTGTGTTATCGAAACCCTGTATCTAACCAACTTTACTTACACCCCCCCCCCCCGCCGCTATAATCTATATACCTATGTAGGTTATAATGGAAAGAGAAGCTCATTAGAAAAAAACATTTTATTTGGGTAATAGAATAGACTTTGCAATTGGAAAATAGAGTATAAAGTCTTCCCATTTGATGATAACATTTTTAGTCAAAAATGTCTTATGTGCAAAGTCGAAACAAATTTGACTCATTTTTTTCTGTTTATAACGAAAAAAATTATTTTAATTATTGTTTTATTAAACTTTAAGGAGGGAGTTTTAAATTATCAAATTATCGTCAAAAATTATGAAGGAATGGGGAGGGGGAAACACTATCTTTCCAAAAAGTAAATGTTTTTTTAAAAAAGTAAGTAATACCCAAGATATATAGATATTATATACCTTAATTTGTTCTTTTTTCAATTATAATTTGTCTTTAAGTCTTAAATTGTCGTTTTTTCAATTATTTTGAATTTTAGAAAGAGAGTTTAGGAATTTAAAAAGGACATTTTAGAATTTAAAAAGAGAAATTAGAATTGGAAAAGACAAATTACAATTGAACAAAGACAATTTAGAACTAAAAAAGGATAATTTAAAAGTAAAAATGGTATATATTACGTCGTTATTACAAAAAGAAAAGGAAAGTAGTTGACATTCGGCTTCTATCAGCAAACGGTGACAATATTATGTGGGATAACTTTTGAATGATAATAATGAAAAATGTATGTGGCAGAAAATTTTTAGCAATCTCCACTCACAACGAGAAAGATCACAACGTATATTTATTTTATTAAGAT
The DNA here is from genome assembly GCA_030549495.1 of Nectonema munidae. Lineage (NCBI taxonomy): Eukaryota > Metazoa > Nematomorpha > Nectonematoida > Nectonematidae > Nectonema > Nectonema munidae. The sequence goes on from JAUIRK010001004.1 coordinate 27,371, forward strand.
GTGTGATCTTCAAGATTAAGTCGATTTCTCTACTACACATGTCTATAAAAACGCGTACCCAAAAAGCAAGTCCCACATCTCTGGTTAACAAATAACAAATAATCTCTGGTTAACAAGTCCCATATCTCTGGTTAAGCATAATGGAAGAACAGTTTACGTTTAAGAATAGTTATAAAAACCTCATTGAAAAAAGAGCGATCATCAGTTTTCAAGCCTTGACCATAAAGAGTCATTAAAACAAATGTTTTTGAAAAATAATAAAATGCTTATCTTTTAAGCATAAAACAGGTCCTATTTATTTATTGGACAAGGCTGTCTCATTGGTCTTCAAGAGGAGTAAAAAAGATTTTTTCAAACATACTCATGAAAGGGTTAAAGATGAAGATGAGATCAAATGGGGGTAACGCTTTAAAAAAAGACCAGTAAAATTAATAAAACCAGAATTATAAAGACCAGTAAATAAATTATAAAATCGCATGGACAAACAGAAAGAGGACGATTAGCCTTCAAAATTCTGGTCCTCAAAGACTTAACAATGTTTATTTCGAATTTTTATTGCAAAAAACATACTTCAAGCGAAGAGAGAGAAAGGGGTGACGTTGAGTTTGATGGCAACAGCTTCACTTTCTTCGTTATTATCCGTTTTAGCGTGTGGAAAAAAATGCGCTTTGCTTCTGTGTAAAACAAATTAACAACATTTTAAAAAACACACACAGAAAGACAATCACAGAAAATGAGCAAGCGATAAATTTCCTCACCGAGAGAATTTATCTATACATTCCGAGTGAGGAATTTTGCGAGGCATAGCTTGTATGCATGCCAACTATCCCGATTTTGGTGGGATTATACCGACTTAAAAAAGACTGAATATAAAGAACTTTTATGGCAAAAAAGAGATCCGAAACTCAACAGGGAACAAAGATAAGTAACAGTACACCATCGACCTCTATTCCTAACAAAGATTAGATTATTTTCTGTGTACATATCCACTTTTGTATTCTTTTGTGCAGCTTTGTTGAGAATAAAAACCGAGACACTACTAAAATAATTTATATAAATACTAAATATTTTCTATTTCTAATAAATGCTAATTATATTATTATTGATATGTTTATGATGGATATAACATTTAAGTAATATATACAAAAATACTAATGAACATTGTAAACAATAGGAGCATATATAGTTAGTTAGAAATCAGGATTTTTCATTTAAAAAAGTGGGAAAATTACCCATGAAGACTCTAAAATTGGCGAGTATGAAATTGTGACTTTGAATTTACGGATATGGCATCTAGGAGAAGGACGAAATAGTTTATAGCCGGGCATTTGGCTAGGAGAGACGTATTTTTTTTTAATTTTTTATCAAGTCGATATGTTAAATATTTTTCAAAAAGTTTTGCTACTCCATGGAAAATCTGATAAATTTCCATCAGTCATAAGAAGGTTGAGAATTCGTGCACTTACACCATTACACGCCACAGAAGTCTTTTGACAGGTGATATATTGGTGAAAATTTTGAAAGGCTAGTATCGAATAAAGTGTATTTCATCAGTGACATATGATACATTGACGATTCCTTTTTCAAAAACGTGAACCCAAAAGGAGTTTAAAAGTGGTTTAAATTCAGTCATTTAAATAAACGGTATCGTTCGAACACTTTTAAAAGACTTGCAACTTTTATATAAAAGTTTCATGAAGTTGGAGTGAACCTGAATCTCTAGTGATTTACTTCATTCATCGGAAGAATTTTCCTGTTTAACCCTTTAAGTCTCGAACTTTTGAAAATTGATCCTCTTCTTATCGGGACCTCACATATTAAAGATAGAGGGATGATATATATAAAAAAATATGAATCGAATAGACCTCAATTGTCAGAAATGAGGGTAAAACTTTTAAAATTTGCCATCGATTCTAATTTGAAAATGAATTTTTACAATGTCATTAAAACAACTTTGTCATGGTAAAAACATAAAATGTGACTGTAATTGGCAAAATTCTAAAAACCTATCATTCATTTTGTAAATTTCTGTAATGGCGAATGGTGCAGTAAAACATTTGCATTGAGCGCATACATAGCTTATAGTAAAGAATATCTACAATTCTACATATTTAAAGAAAGAACTACTGATATTTTATGGGAGACACACACCGGTGTACACTGTACGTCTACAAAACCGTAGGAAACGGAGATTGATCAAATACTAGTGGGACGCATCTAATACAGCAAGATTTAAAAGCTGAGTAATATTCATACAGAAATAAGAATATTGCAAAATCAATATCGTCTCCTCATCTTGGATTCCGAATTCTTATACTACTTTGAGATAGAACTTCTAT
>JAUIRK010001005.1:0-31961 GCA_030549495.1 Nectonema munidae
ATTATAGAACTAAACTTCATAATCCTTCACCATTGAATTGCGCTAAATATAAAAATATTTTAAAGCAGTACAAAAATGAAATTTTATGGGCTAAGTCAGCATATTATTATAATCAGCTTTCTACTTGTAAAAAAAATACTATATGGAAAAGCTTGAAGAAAATTTTGAAACCCACTAGCATGAACTCTAACAATACTCAATTTTGTAGTAATGATTTTGCCGAGTATTTTTCTAGTACTTCTGATACTAGCATTGATTCAAATTCTATGAATTACATTGAAAAATCTATTTCACTCAACTCATCCACTTTATATTTTCATGAAATTGATTTCAATGATATCGTAACTGCTGTTGCGTCTCTAGCAAACAAAAAATCATATGGTGATGATGGGTTGACCATTTATAACATAATAGATATTCTCCCTTATATTCAAACAGCTCTTTCTTACATTTACAATTTATCTGTTAAACAGGGTGAATTTCCAAGAGCTCTTAAGTTAGCGCGTGTTGTTCCTATTTTAAAAAATGGTAAGTCTGCTAAGTCATTGGATAATTTTAGGCCCATTTCAATATTGTCTAACTTCTCAAAAATATTTGAGAAAATTATATTAGGTAGATTACTGGGCTTCTTAGACAAACATAAAATTATTAATTCCAATCAATTTGGTTTTCAAAAGAACAGATCTACTGAAGATGCTGTTTTATCATTATGCAACTCCATTTCCAACTACTTTTATGGTAAAAAGCTTAGTTTGGTGTTATTCCTTGATCTCACTAAAGCTTTTGATAATGTAAGTCATCCGCTGCTCATTTATAAGTTATTTAGAATAGGTGTAAGAGGTCCTATTTTAAATTTGCTCGTAAGTTTTTTAAATGAAAGAGCGTTCTATGTGTCTCTTAATGGAAACTCTGATATAAAATTCATGAAAAAAGGGGTACCTCAAGGATCTATCCTTGGGCCCTTACTTTTTTTGTTATTTACTAATGACATCTTTTCATGTCTAGACAACTGTGCATCTTTAATTATGTACGCTGATGATGCGGCTATAACTTTAAAGTTTGAAGATGATTCAACAGTTTCTGATACAACTAATTTTTATCTAAAGTCTATCTCGAAATGGTGTTTTTCTAATTTGCTTTCTTTTAACTTGCACAAATGTGTGTACATGATTTTTTCCAAAAAAAAATTGCCTGCAATTTCACTATATTACTTAATGACTATATCTTGAATAGAGTTTATAGTTTTTCTTACCTAGGTATAACATTTACAGACAACTTATCCTGGTTCAAACACATCTCCTCCTTACATCTAAAAGTATCTCGTCTTTATGGAATATTCTACAAAATAAAAAACTGTCTCACTTTTCATTGTAAAAAACTAATTTACCACGCCTTTATTCTCCCACATTTTCTCTATGGTAACTTGATATGGGGTTCCTCCTGTTTAACAATGTTAAAAAAACTTAATTCATTCCAGAAAAAATTTATTGAATTTGTCAATAATTCTATCGATTCAAATGATATATTTTCAAGTATAAGCATATTTGATATTAATATTTTATCTCATTTTAACTTCTTTTATAAATCGTACTACCAAGATGGATTTCACAACTCGCTCTTCATTCAAAACCTTTCAGTTCATCATCACTTCACTCGCTCTAATGATCTCTTACATATTCCTCAAATAAAAGAAAAATCTTTGTTCCGTTCGATACTCCTCAGAACGCTTTTTCTGGTTAATTGCCACTTTTATCAGCTTGATCTGCGAAGCCGCAAAAGTTTTAAAGTTTCCTCAAAAGCCATATTTAATGTCTAAATTTACATCGTAAGTTCTCTTTATGTATATATTATATTTTTATTATAATGTATGTTTTCATTTAATATTGCTCATTTATACATTTAAAATATTTTTTGTAAAAATGAATATATGATTTTCATATATGTTTATGATCATTTGATATATACCTATATATATATATATATTTAAATGTATGTATATGTTTGTGTGCTCACTTCTATTGTTTTGTTATGTGTTCTTGTTCAATTTTTATATTTTTTCTTTTTACTTCATATACATTTTGTTATGAACTTAGTAACTCTTTTTTATGTTCACTTTTGACTTGCTCTCTTCGGTGTGAAGAAATCTCGATGAGGCGTTCAAGCTTCCTTTTTCTCTCTCCCAAAGCAAGCCAAACGAAGAAATATGTTTAAAATAGAAATGTGTTGATTTATATATGTTTATATTAAATAAATCTATCTATCTAAAAATGATTTAAAACTAAAAAATATTATTATAAATAAATATTAAATAAATTTAATAAATATTATTATATTTTAAAACATTTTTATTTAGAGGTTTTAAATTTTAAATAAATAAATAATAAATTATTATAATTTATAATAATTATAAAATATAATATATAAAATATTTTAATAAAAATCCCTTTCCTGTCGAAAGAATATTTTGATCATTCTATCTTATTTTACTTTATTTTCTTCATAAAATTTTAGCTTCATAAAATATTAAACCTCAATTACAACACCATAAATTTACCATAGTCTTTTTCATTACGAGCTCATCTCACAACCCACTTCCATGTCATCTCAAACCAAACGTTCTAGACCAGACAACACCACAACAACACCAACATTGTCACAGATAATTTCATAACTCTTCGACAAATTTATTTCAGATATTATCCTTCCCGCTGAGCACCTAGTTAACTTTCACAAACTAAAATAATCCGTTTTGTTAGCACACTCTAGTAAATAGAACAACTGTCTGATTTAAAAAAAATCATCATTAAAAACATGGAAACCAATAAATTTCCAATTAACACTAAAAAAACTTGAACCTCTCTTCAAGGATCACTTTATTTTCAATTTGAAAACACTATTTAAAAAGAAACAGCAATCAACTCTCTCAAAAACAATGGCATTACGGCCAAAAACCTTCCACCTACAATCTCAATATTTATCCTCTCATGAATCCCCATACATATCCCAACCGAGGACATAGTCTCCCATTTTCTGACGAAAACTGCTACCTAAAAAACCTTGGTTCACTAACATCTATCAGCCAGCTAGATAAACAAGGCCTCTACTCCTACTCAATCCTTTTCCAAACACCAACCACCACACTCTTCAAACACCTTTGCGAAAACCCAAAAATAATCCTCAATCACACCATTCTTCAACCTAAACTCTTTAAGCCTTGCCTTACTCAATGCAATAACTCTCTTAAATATAAACATCCAACATCAAAATGTAAAGTCATGTCACCACATTGCAAATGCTGGGGCAACAGAGGAGATTCCATCTCTGCATGCATCTTTGTCAATGACCCCACTAAAATTGAAGGCTCTAATTGCCATCAAAATCACCTTTCTACATCCGAAGCTTACCCTTTTTGCGTACAACACTTTAAAAACCTACACGACTTTCATATTCAAATCATAAACAAATACTTATGTTAAACTTTCTGTATATAAATCTTTACCACTCATCATCACGTTGGTCAAACCTTATTAATTTACTATCCTCCTCTTTCTATGACATTTTATCCCTTAACGAACCATATACCTATAATTCTTCCCTGACCTCTTTTACATATGCATACTCGCCTTTTTACATTACACCTCCTACACCTTTCTCGGAAGTATCCTTAAATCTACATTGAACTTTATTTTTTTTCCTCAGTTTTCGTCTAAGCAATATGTATTTGCAATAATTTTTTTGAATAATTCTCCTATCCTTTTTTGCTCATACTACTTCCCATCTCCAATACTAATGCTTTTACAAATGCCTTGACACTTTCACTAAATCAAACAAAAGCTCACACTGCATCACTCTCCGCCGCTTACCATCTCATCATAACAACCTATTGCAACGCCCGATCACAACTTTGGGACTTAAAAGAAAATAAACGTGGCGCTGAAGCATTAGATTTCATCTCGATCCAAAATCTACACTTATGCGACACCACTAAGAATCCAACCTTTTTTAAAATTGTAAACTACAACATCATCTCCTCACATATCGATATTACCCTTGCGTCAACAAATACATACAACCTCATTTCAAATTGGGAAATCTCCGACCAACCATCAGATTCGGATCATCATTAAATTATATTCCAATTTATTTTCAATCCAGCGACACACACTTCTAATCCCACAATATCTGTAAAGTATACACACTGGTATACATTCTTGCGAACACTCGCAGCAAAACTCCCACGCGCTACGCAAAAGCATCCTCTTCCATTATCCTTCACAACTTCTAATCCTTTTCCCAAAAAAAAGCACGCACATTTCTGGACCAAAGCGTTCACCTCATAAAAATATAATCTCCGCAAAGCCTTCAAAAACATGAGAAAGGACCCGTCGCCCTCCATCATTGTATCATACTCACAAATCAAGCACACCTACCTATGCTCCATTAAAAAAGCGAAGAGCGATTCTTGGATACATTTCACTTTTAACACCTCACCTAATCCCTGCAGCACCATTAATAAAATAATTAAACCAAAGAAAAATACTATTAACCTACATCAACTCTATCCCACATAACTGACATAACCGCCGTTTATCAATCTTGGACAAAACACAAGTTCATCCCCTCACGATTAGAGAATCCACTCCGAGAACCCCGTCCCCGTTGCCCCGAGGTGAAACTTGAGAAAAAGTTGCCCCGTAAACCGGAGTAAAATTTTGTTTCACTCCAAGGTTTTTTACATTGATACAGTCAAATTATTGTTTGAAAATTAATAAAATGTTCAATCAAAAAAAAAATCATTATTTTCATAAACTGTTGTTGTTCATTATCATCTCAGCGTTTTATGTTTTTTCATAAGTCAAACTATTAATTTTATTTATTTTTTTTTTTTATCAGATTTTTATGTCTTAGTTTTCAAATCAATTGTTTTTGCTTTAATCTAGTTATTTTCATATCTTTGTATAATAACTTCTTTATATATAAGTAAGGAAAAAATTAAAAATATTAGAAACGGATACTGATTTATATTTTTTTTAATTCTAATATACTTTTTTTTAGAAATTATAATTTAATTCTTTATTATGGATTGAAATAATTTCAAAGATATTAGTACTGAAAGAAAATCTTTTGTTTGAGCGCATTATTTGTTCAGAAAAATGGATGAAAAAGCCTAATGCAAACACTGTTCAGAAAAAAAATTAAAGTTTCAGGATCAAGTACTAAAGGAATGCTCGATCATTTGAAAAGCAAGCATGATATACAAGTAAAAGTCTCCTTAATGACTGTTTATGCTGAGGTGGAAAATGAAAATGAGCACTCATTTTCCTATAAAATACCTCATATGGCACATGCGTCTCTTACAGCCTCTGAACAGTAAGTCTCCTGATCTGCCTTCACGCGGCGGGGTCGTTTAAAACTAAATGATCTTGAGGCAAAAGCGAGTAACAGGCGCTTTAACCTCGTATAGCTCCGGGTGGACCAATCTCGTTAGCTTTGGACAGCAGTTGTTCTAGGAGAAAATAACTCTGATTCCAAATTACCACTGCCTTGTGGGTTAAGTACTTGGTTGTACAAAGGCTAAAGGTTTCCAGTCCTGAATACAAACACTGGTTGGCGTCAGGAAGGGCATCCGGCTTGTAAAAATTCTGCTCCAATTTACTTTGCAATGATTCAAAACTCTATAGGGCGGGGTACAGCCCGAAGTACTCCGTGGGTCCTTCCAGTAACCTACGTCAAAAAGAATACTGAAAAAAACCAGAGAGAAAGAATAGTGTGGTAGATCATACTGACAAAGTTTCTTGTAATGTAATAAGATTAGCTTCATGGAATGTCGGCACAATGACAGGAAAAGCGAATGAAATTGTAGAGGAGATGATAAAGCGAAAGATTGAAATAGCCTGTGTACAGGAGACTAAATGGAAGGGTAATGCTTCTAAAATGCTTATTCAAGGATTCAAAATTGTTTATACCGGCTCAACAAATAAAAAGAATGGTGTAGGAGTAATTTTGAGTAAAAAATGGCATGAAAAGATAATTGAAGTGAGAAGGATAAGTGACAGGATAATTTTATTGAAATTAAAGGGTTTTAATGAAATTATTACTGTTGTGTCAGTGTATGCACCACAGATTGGTTGTAATAGGGAGGAGAAAGATGTTTTTGTTGATAAACTTGATAATTTACTGTCGGAAGTCGCAGAGAGTGAAACATTAATTTTAGCAGGTGACTTTAATGGTCAGATTGGGAAAAATAGTGATGGGTATGAGGGAGTCCATGGTGGACAAGGTTTTGGCAAAAGGAACGAAGAAGGCAACAGAGTATTAGACTTGGCACAGAGAAATGAATTGACCATCTGCAACACTAATTTCAAGAAAAAAAGATGATCATTTAATAACGTATAGTAATGGAGGCAGAAATAGTCAAATAGACCTTTTAATGGTCAGACAGGAGAAAAGAAAATATGTCAAAAAGTGCAAGGTTATCCCAGGGATTGATATTGTATCGCAGCACAGAATTGTCATGATCGACATGCTTATATCTAAAGAACAAAGGAGGAAAGTAAAAAAGATAGGGCGATTCAGGCATGGCTACTTGAAGACAGAAAAGTTCAAGGAAGATATCAAGAGTTAGTTGAAAATGGTTTGAAAGAAAAACAAATAGGTGATAATATTGAGAAAATGTGGAGTCATCTTAGAAAGAATCTGTTGACAGCAAGTTTGATTGTGCTTGGTAGAACGAAAGGTGGTAGAAGAACTCAAAAAGAAACTTGGTGGTGGAAAGAAGAGATTAGAGAAGTATTAAAAGCTAAGAAGCAAGCTTTTAAAAAATGGCAGGTAAGTAAGTTGGAAGAAGACAAACAAATGTATAGACTCAAGAAAAAAGAAGCTAAAAAGATCATTGCGGTATCAAAAGCAAGGGAAACAGACAAAATGTACGAGGCACTTGATAGTAAGAATGGTGATAAGCAAATTTTAAAACTTACAAAGGCTAAGCAAAGAGATATCAAGGAATGTGGAAATATCGACATTATAAGGGACAAAGAAGGAAAAATTCTTTTTAAAGAAGAAGAAATAGAGGAGAGATGAAAAGAATATTTTGAAGATCTGTTAAACGTTGAAAACGAGCATAATTGCATCGTTGCAGGTACAAAATTGAAGGTCCCGAGCTAGGTTTGGAGGAAAAGGAATTATATGAAGCAATAAATAAAATGAAAATAAATAAAGCAACAGGATCGAGTGAAGTAAGTGTAGAAATGATAAAAGCTGGAGGAAGGGAATGCTGGAAGATGATGAGTAGATTATTGGAACAGATTTGGAAAGAAGAAAAAATGCCAGAAGAATGGACTAAAAGTCTTATTGTTCCAATTTACAAAAATAAAAAAGATGTGTTAAACTGCGAAAATTACCGGGGCATAAAACTAATAGAACACGGATTAAAACTTCTGGAAAAAATTTTGGCTGAACGTTTAAGAAATCAAGTTAACATAAATGATAACCAGTTTGGATTTATGAGAGAAAAGAGTACAGTAGATCCTATATTTATAGTTAGACAGGTGATGGAAAAGAGACTTGAAGGAAATCAGCCTTTATTCTGCGGTTTTGTAGACCTAGAGAAAGCGTATGATAGGGTTCCAAGGGATGTTGTGTACTGGAGTCTAAGAGAAAAAGGTGTAAGTGAAAAGTTAGTGAGACTAGGTAAGGAAACCTATAGAAACTCTAAAACTTCCATCAGAACAATGAACGGATACTCACAGGAATTCGACATAAAAGTAGGGTTACACCAAGGTTCTGCATTGAGCCCTTTTCTTTTTGCAGTTGTTATTGATGAAATCTCCAAAAATATAAGAAAAGAAGGAGTAAATGAACTTTTGTTTGCCGATGACTTAATAATTATGGCAGATAGTGAAAAAGAATTACAGGAAAGACTAAGTATATGGCAACAAAATCTCGAGGAAAAAGGCCTAAAGTTGAATGCAGGCAAAACCGAAGTGATGAAGGTTAGTAGAAATGACAAGACTGAGATAAGGATAAAAGACGTTCATGGAATTGAGTTAAATCAAGTTAAAGCGTTCAAGTATTTAGGATCAGTTATTGAGATGGAAGGAGGATGTTGTAAAGACGTTCAGTCGAGATTGAATGCCAGTTGGGCAAAATGGAAAGAGGTTAAACCTGTTCTAAACGATAGAAGACTAGCCATGAATTTAAAGGCCAAGGTATATACATCAATAGTTAGACCCGTCATGACTTACGGATCAGAATGTTGGTGTCTGAGAAATAAGGAAAAGAAAAAGCTAGAAGTGTCGGAAATGAAAATGCTGAGAATGATGCTGAACGTTACGAGAAAAGATAGGATTAGAAATGAAGAAGTGAGGCATAGAACAAAAGTGACGACGAGTGTTGTAGATGTAATGGAAAGAAACAAGATGAAATGGTATGGACACGTGCTAAGAAGAAAAAGCGATGAAAAAATAAAGATAGCGTACGATGCGCCTGTACAAGGAAAGAGAAAAAGAGGAAGGCCAAGATTGAGATGGAGGGATGATTTGAAAAGGTCCATGGAAAAATTTGCATTGAAAGAAAGCGATGCGAAGGACAGAAACCTATGGAGAAACAGGATCAAGCCATCGACCCTCATTTAGGGGATAAGATGATGAAGAAGAAGAAGAAGAAGAAGATATACAAGTAAAAAGAGCCAATGAAAATTTAGAAAATGTTGGAACAAGTAAGAAAACACAATCCATAGAAACATTTATTCTAAAAACTAAGAAAGAGTCTTTAGGTTCTATTATTTTAAAATTAGTTGCCAAGGATGGTCTAACGTTTTCTCAGCTATCCAGAAGTGAAAGGTTGAGAAAAGCTTTCGAATCTCAAGCATATTCTTTGCCGAAGAGTAAGACACAAATGAAAAAGTTGTTTCTTGATTTTTACGAGCAAACTAAGCGAGGGATGAAAAGCAATTTCCAGAAAATGAAAAACGACGGAAAGCGTTTTTTACTTAGTTTGGATGAGGCAACAGGATGTGGTAATCGAAGATATTTAAATCTTAATGTTCAGTTTGATACTTCCTTTTGCTGTTTAGGTGTTTTCAGGATTTCCGAAAGCACTAACGCTCAACTATTACTTTTCCAAATTACGAAAATTTTGCAAGAATTTTCTCTCAATTTAAAAAAAGATTTTGTTTCAAAGATTACAGATGGCTGTTCTTTGATGCTTAAACTTGGCAAACTATCTGAAATTGAGCATGTTATATGCTATGCTCATGCTTTACATTTAGCTATTTGCGATGTCTTATATTGCAAAGAAAGTTGTTGCACATCTTTTACTTCTGATGAATCAAGTAGTGATAGCTCAGACTTTGAACTTGTTGAACAGTTTACTAATAAAAAAGTACAAGATGCTATCAACAAGGTAAGAAAAATGGTGAATTATTTTCGTAGATCACCAGTTAAAAATGATAGATTAATGGAGCTTGTTGCTAAAAATCACTGCAAAGAAAAAAAAACTTTTTATAGATATAAAAACAAGGTGGAATTCTCTTCTTGCTATGCTAGAAAGATTTTTGAATATTCAAAAAGAAGTGAAAATTGTTCTTTTAGAAAACGATCAAGATATATTTTTGAGTAATAGTGAATGTATTATTATAGAAAGTTTGGTAACTACTTTAGATCCTATCAAAACTGTCTCACAGTATCTATGCAAGGAATCTACTACTATAATCGATTTGAACAAAGTTTTGTTTTTTGATAAATTGAAAGATATGGACAACTTTTTCAGTTTGAAAAATTAGAGAAGCTGTTTATTTTCGCTTAATGAATAATACAAACAGAAAAATACTACAGTTATCTAGTTTTCTTCATTCGCCAACTTTTTTGAAAGAAAAAAATGATGAATATGGTGAAAAATAGAAGAAAATAAACTAATAAAAACAAGTGTGTTGGAAAGATTGTATGGGGGAGAAAAATATGAAGAAAAAAAAACTATGAAAGTAATGTAGAAATATTAGAGAAAAATAATACTGTTTCGTTAGAAGAGGAACTTAATGAAATTATGGAAAAACATAAAAATAAACAATGTTTTGAACAAGGTGATGAAACACTATTATTCTATCAAAAAAAAGAATTTTTTTCTCTTCAAAGAATACAAAAAAGACCGGAGAAACTGGAACGTGTTTACAACGCCCTGAAAACAATAAAGCCAACATCTTCTCTGCCAGAAAGAGTTTTTTCTTCAATGGGATGTTTCAAGACAAAAATAAGAAACAGATTAAATGACAAGACACTTTCTGCTTTACTCTTTATGAAATACTTTTATAAAAATGAAATTAAGTTTTGCTAATGTAACTATCTAATGCTGTTAAACGACAGCAGAATGCATGCCTTTTCTTATATGAAACTTTTAACAAAAAGTTTTTGCAAATTTTTTTCTAAATATCTTTTTAATAAATAAAAAATAAAGTTTTGCTAATGTAACCATTTAGTGTAATGCGTTAGTGGGATGCATGTATTTTTATTAGTTGTCAGATTCATATGCAATTTCCGTCAAAACTTTACTTATAGGTTGGTGCAAATGTTTTATAATTATCTTTTCAATATGAATAGGTTAACACCTTTAAATCACTTGTTTTTTGATATTAAATTACTAAGTTGAACTGATAGAATTTAAAGTAGATATTTATACAAAAAAAACAAATTGATGTCTAAAAAAACAAATAATAAATATATAAACTGCAATTTTTACCTCGGGGATACCCCGGGGAAAATTTAAGAATTTCAGGGGTCCTCGTATCCCGGGGAGAGTAAAAACCACAACGAGGTGGACTCTCTACTCACGATCTCTTATACGGTGAATCTTCGGTCACTGCCCTTGAAAAAATTAACTCTTTCATATCAAAATTTCTGACACTTAGTCCTGCAGTTTCTGTGGCGCAGCTTGTAAATCTTTACACCACATAACTTTTCATTGCCCATTTTTTATCTCTCATCGCCACGAATTAATAAACAGTTGTTTCAACTATCGGTCATTTTCCCAATAATCTGAATGAACTACTAACAAACACGACACTATTAATATCCCTCTCGACGCTTTTACGAATTATTAAACCTATTCTAAATTTTCACCCACCGCTCACTCGATAATTTTCTTCCTCTCCTTTTTTCCCTTTCTTTCTTTTATTTTAGAATTTCTTGAAAACCTGTATAAACATAAAAACTGCCTCTATTCATTATCAAGCATCTTGCAAACATATCAATTCAGTTATGGAAAGTGCTTTGACATCTCTACCTACCTACCCAAGTAACCTACCAATATTAAATAAAATATTTTAATTTAAATTTTAAAACATTAATTTGTTTAGCTGTTTTTTTAAGACTTACATATCCTTTAGTTAAAAGTGATCATATGTAACTTCATTTTAACATTATAAAAATAACAAACACTGCTATTTCTTCAACCAAAAAATATAATTTTCAATCTGGAAACTATGATATGATTATTTCTAATTTTTTCAAAATTGATTGGAATGCTGTAGAGGATTCTGAACTTGATCAGTTTTATTCTTTTTTACAAGTAAACTCTATTCCCTTATAAAGAAGTATATTTCTTTGAAAAGGGCCAAAAAAAAATTTTTGTGACTATTTTATTAAAAGAAATAGAATTTTGTTTAAAAAAAGAAAAAACTTTTTGCCATTTTTATCAAGTTTAGATGCGAAGGTATTACCATGTATAAACAAGAGACGCGCAAAGCTAGGTAATTTCATGAGAAGAGGCTTTTTTTGCAGAATTTAATTCTACCATATTTCTATTTTTCATATTGAAGTAGTGTTCAATATTATTAGGGTTATAGTTTTTACGAAATGTTTTGAGATAATGTTTTAGGGATTTTTTAAGCCAAGTAAAAATGGACACCAGAAGTATGTCACTTTTTCGCTTTTGGCTTCCGCTTTGTCACTTTTGATTTTTAGAAAACTCACTCTTCACTCGATTTTTTTTCTGTTTCTCTCTTACTATTCCGTACACTTAGTCTCATAAGATCATTAAATAACGCTCATACATACTTCGCGCTCCTTGCACATTTCACAGCTTGCATAGAGGTTAGAGATGAAGAAGAAGATGAGTAAAGTTAAGGAGAGCTAAAGTTACCTCCCTTAAGGCAAAGGATACTCCAAAAGTTGAAGGGGCGGATCCAAAGAAGCCAAATCCTCCTCCTCTTAAAAATAAGGTAAAAGCTACAACTACAATATCAACAGCCGCACCTTCTTCTTCCAATTAGTAAGATTTGTGCATCCTGGAACAAGTCACTTTCGAGGTCTAGCGATGTGGGTGCGAGAGGAGTTAAAGTTTTCCAGTTTCTCGATAAGTGACTGTGGACTCTCGATGGCCCTGAAGCTTGATCTTGGTCGAGCTGGACATTTAGCTGTACTGGGTTGATACAACTAGCTAGATGTGACTTTTTACCCAAACTTACCCAAACTCTTTTGAGGCAAAATATGCTCCATAATTTTTTTTGTCCAAAAATTATTTCAAAATATTGCTTTCCAAAATGGCTTAAATATAAGTGAAAAATCCAAAAGTGACATATAAAAACTTATATTTCACTTAAGAGCTGAAAAATAATAGGAAAAAATACGAAAACGCTCTAATCTTTCAAAATAATTTAACAGTTCATTTATTTTTACATTTTGAAAAGAGTTTGGGTAAGTTTTTGTAAAAAGTCACGCCCACCTAAACAATCACTCACTAGACTGTTTAGTGAAACAAATAGCTTAGTTGGTACAATCTTACTCAAATTGGTAGAGGAATCGTATGCCTTCATGCATTATACCTTGCAATATGTCTTTTAATCTAAGAACAGTAATAACCTCAATAGCAGTTATCCAGGATTCCTTTGTATCTGACCATAGGCCTTTCTAGGTTACAGTATCTTTAGGTCCACAATTCACGGCTGATAAGGGGAATTTAGTGAAGAGGTGAGTCTTCAGCCAAGCCAACTGGGATAGGTTTAGGTCGCTACTAAATAGTTCAGCCCCGCGGGTCATGAGGTTCAAAGGAGTAAAACCCCCTAAGGAACATGCGGACAATGTCAACGATGCAATTCTATCTGCGGCACGAGAGGCAGTTCCCTTGAAGGGAGTTAAAAATATGAAAATCTAATTCTGAAGAATGTCCTATTATTTATCAAGAAAAAACGATCTCTCTATAGAACATACATTCACACTAGGGACGCCGAGCAGGGTGAGAAATAGAAAATTTTTACTGGGGAGGGGGGATGCTCTACTGTGTGGAGTCACCCCTCACATAGAAACACACAAACGTTGTAAGGAACGCCAGATGAGGTCTACTTCTACAAAAAAATCAAAACCTCAAATAAAAGTCACGTGCTGGTTTGCATGTCTAAAACTACATGCTACTACACTGCCTACATTTTGAGATGGATACCATACGTTCTATAGATAAAAAAAGTTTCAGTGAGAATTCTTATCAATATGGGTCATGTAAAACACTGAAACTACAAAAGTTAAGCTAAATTATTGAATGGCCTATTTACTCGATAGAAAGAATTTTAATTTATAATACAACAATTTTAATCTTTATTTTAACATAAAAAAGTTTAATTGAAAATTCTTCGAAAATCACTTTGTTGAGCCTCAAATTAACTTGAGCCTGTTAAATAGAGAGAGAGAATTTTATTATAAAAAAGAGAGTTCACAAAAATAATTAAGTGGAGCAAACAATGTGTATATATGTTAATATTTATAATATATATTCACATGAAGAGCTATATTATCTTTTTCAAGATTATCATTATAGAAAAAATCAATAGCCAAATATGGCCGTGAATTAGATTTTGAATATTATAATTATATTATATAAGTTAATTATTAAATAGACTGTCAACAGCTGAGAATGAAGAAAAGCACCACCTAACATCAAATACCTTACTGACTTTCTGGAGTGTCCACTCCAAGTCAGTGGTGACACCCTCCAACAAGCGCTGATTTTTTGGGAGAGCGTAAAAATGTTGAGTAGAGTTTGTCTAAAAATATGGTAAAGTGATTTACCTGTGTGACACTTTTTGTAGTCCCATGCACAGTGCGCTCAACTCTGTGAGCGACACAATGAAAAGATGTCAAATAAGGAACACCAATAAGTTCAGAAAACTTTTTGATGATACCGCCTTTTTGTCTATTCATCACAGATGCGCCATCAGATCCAATGGCTAAAAGTTTATTTTTGAGTATTTCGATAACAAGGCACGAAAGATAGTGTCTGAAAAATAGCGTCAGCTGTCATGTTGTTCAACTCTGAGATTTTCCAAAATATATTCTGAACATCTCCTTTTACAGTGAGTAAATTAAGACTGACCCCTATTGAAACAGTAGGCTCACAGTAGTTGATTCATCCATAATAATTGAAAAATTCAAGCATTCACAACTTCGAATATGGGCAATAAGTTCAACTTTCATTTCTTTTGCTAGAAACATAATAATATTTTTGCACGAAGTTTCTATACACACGTAAAGTTTCTTGGTGCCTGGATTCCACGAACTTCGAAGCTTGCAAGCGTTGTTCTTTGAAAGAAGCCATGATTAAATCATTTTCTCTGTATTTGAGGATTTCAATAACAAACTTACAGGACTTGGATTTGGAGTACTCGGAAACTTTATCAGATAGCTTTTTTCGCTCTCTCTCCTGAACCCCTCCACCTTGCACACTAATCTCAGTCCATTGCTTTTCCACACATAAACTAGTGGACGCATACTTTGGTGGAAAAACCATAAAGTTTTGCACACCTTACAAAAAAGTTTCTGATTTTTTATAGTAAGCCATAGATGACGACTTTGCCAGGTTTTATAAAGTTGGCTCAGTTAACCCAATTGGCAGTTCGTTCACTACTTTTGATGTGCAAATATCAGTACTTTTGCTTTGTTCATCGCTATCGTCATTTCGAGGAGATTCAGAGCTACTTGATGGCATCGGTTCAATAATTTTAGTTTTATCATCTCTGACTTTTTAGACGCAACCTTATTTTAAAAAAATGAGATAAAGACATTTGTCGTTTCATTTCAGTTAATACCATTCACAATGTTGGAAAACTACCATATAAATCAACAAAACAATAAGCTCTGAATGACAAAATGACTTTGATTACTATTCACAGTATATAATTTCACTTACAGTTTATGTATGTAATTTCACACACTGAGAACCTAAGCAAAATGTTACGGAATGCACACGAGAGTCTGGATGATGAATACTCACATACGCACTTCCACATTGGTGTTTAATGAATTGTAGAAAGAAATTCGATAGAACAGTCTCATTACAACTTCTCAATATTTTTCATCGTCATGTTTCTTGACTGTCTTATAGATGGAGCACACTGAGAATGTAAGCAGAATGAAAAGATACGCGTTGCATACGAGTATCGAAACGATGAAAACACATCTGCACAGATAGAGCAATATTACCGCTTATTTTTGGATGTTACTAAAAATTGTTACATGTAAGATGTGCGACTGGAAGGGGAAGGGAATCGTTCTGTCATTGGGGGAAGGGAGGAGGGGCGAATCCCCCATATCCCTCATTACTTCGCACCCTGACGCCGAGACAAAGAATCTTATCAATCGATTACAAAAACTCATTAGGAAAAAGCTAGGCGAAACCACATCTAGGAAAGTAACAAACATCACCACTTTGTAATAAAAAATTAAATTTATAAAACTTATCTTATTTATTTTATTAAAAGTCCCTAATAATATTTAATGTTAAATGACAATCATCTTTAAAAAAAAAATCATGTTTTAATAATAATAAATATTAAAATTTTTTTTTCAACAACAACAAACAAACAAAACTTTTTTATTCTTTTTTTAACCAAACAACTTCATCCACTGGAAACATTTCGCGAGCATTTTGAAAAATCCGATACTGCTTAGATAATTCCTCGTTCTACCTACATCCACAGCCCACTAGCGATAACTCTGGCTTGAAACGTGCAATTGTAGTATTCCCTCAAAATCAGGCCTCTTTTTCTATCATATTTTTTTAATATCTTTTTAACTCTATTAGTGCTGGGCTGTGGCGTAGACAGAAAAAATTTGATAGGCGGGAGGGGGGGGGGGCACAATTTTAAGGTTATACCTTCTTGATCCTTTAATTGGAGAAAATTTTTAAAAATGAATCAAAGCTGAAACATTAAAATATAACTTCATATTTTATTTGATCTCAAATTCAAACAAATTTATCAATCTCTAAAAACACACATTCATGAAAACTGAATTCTTGTACAATAATGAAAACAGTTTTAAATAATTGAAGCCTACTTTCAATTATTATAGTTAATATTTTTATGTATTCCCTCAAGTATGCCAGAATTATGAAGTTACGCTTTCTTTGATGAATCATCGATGTCCTTTGATCGGACAAAATTCGTTTTAAAAATGAAAAACTTATTTATTTTGAATAAAAATATATCTTTTGATTGATACTCATACGATGAAAAGAATTGGGTTATCTTTGTTGGTGAGATACGGCCCGAAGTCGGGGGAAGGAGGTCCTAAAACATCTTCCACGTCCTGAACGGTTGGAAAGGGGAGGGTCACCTCGGTAACCGCTCCAACTTCACTGGTGAAAGAAAAGAGGGAACTAGTTGGGTCCTCTGGTGGGGGTTCTCGCCGAGGTAAGTTCCGAAGGAGGAAATTGATCCCTGTTTCTACACTGGTGGGGACCCGGTCCTCCCTTCCTGAGAAGGATAGGGTGGTCTTGATAAGTGGATCTACCCTGGCATGTGCCCGCTCTTCCCTAAAAGGGGGCAAAAGTCCCCCGGTCGTGAAGATGGTGGGCAAGCCGCTAAAGAGAGAATACTTGTAATAGGGCGCTTCCATGCGCTGAGAGCGCAGGCGGCACTACCCGGGCCGACCCGAGTAGCCCTAACCCGCTGGGGGTATTGAGCAGGAGGCTGGCCTCCAAAAAGCCTTTTCACCAGGCGTCTACTTCTTTCTACCACGGGGCCGTGATGGGCGTTCGGTTCCTGACCCACGAAAGGAGGCAGGAGGAGCGTGAGGGGGTGCGCCACTATATTTATTCGTAGGGAATCTTGCAGAGTTGAGAGGCTTTCCATTGTCAAGGATTCCAAGGTCTCCTTGACCAATGATAAGTAGCAGAGGAGGACTTCATCCTTTGTATGGAGCTCCTTGCGAGGGGCCATACTTTCGATGATCCTAATCCTCTGTCTTGCAAGTTCCACAGGTGGGGTGTTGTAAATGCCCATGATCCATTGTGCCATACCCAGCTGGGAAGGCCATCGTGGCTGGTAGGAAAGAGGGCTGGGGATATCCATATTGTTGCGTGAAGGGTTGCGGAACTAGAGTCGGTTGAGGAGGAGTTGGTGCTTCAGGGATTGGAGGCAGAGAGACAGGAGGTGGAGGCGGTTGAGCGATCCTTCCGAATAAGTTTCCTGCAGGCGTCGACGGAGTCGATGGTGGCAAAACCTCCATTCTCTCCAATCGGCCTGTTAAGTTAGCTAGTTGGTCCGAGAGGCCGAAGAGCAGCATTGGATCAAGGTGCTCCCGGTCCTGAGAGAGTGGACGGCGTTGGGTTACATTTGCAAAGCGTGTTGGCGTTACTGTTTGCGAGTCCTCGGGTGCTGAGACTTGAGGAGGTAAAGACATTATAACGATGTTGGCAGTTGCGGCAGAAATTGACAAGAAAAAGAAGATTTTTTTCCTTCTTTTTCTTGTCAATTTCTGCCTCAGCTTTTTTTAAAAGGAAAAAGCGATATATACAGCCCAACCGTACTGCGGCTCAACAGATGCGCACTGTTAGCCAAATTATAAGTAAGAAAACGCGTAACAGCTGCGCCTCGCGCACAGTTGTCCACGACTACGTTTGATGCAACATGCCTAGAACTCCCATCAGCATGGGGACCTGTTGCTATGATAATAGATGCATTATCATCATTATCACGTCGGTAGCGCGGCCGAAAGACATCTTCTAGGGGTAAAGAAGTTCGATCCAGCACCGTGTTTAGCCGGGCAATGCATCGGCTGCTCGTTGTGTTTCTCTGCTCGATAGCTGCCACTATCTTGTGAGTGTCGTAGAAACTACCTGAATTGTGAATCTGTGCATAGCTGGCTAAGCTACGGGGCCCTTCACTAGGCACATCAAACTGCCAAGCACCAGCAACAAGTGATATTGCTTGCGATGTTACAGATGATGGTTGGCTGTTACGATACAATATATTACTTAGAGGAAGAAATGAGTCAGTGTGGTATTTATCCGAAATTTTTCTATAGGCACAAGTAATATTGCAAACTACATTAGCATATAATAATAGTAAAAAATCAACATCCACAGACATTATTATTATTCGCGATAGATGCACATCCAAATCACATTCAACGAAAATATGCATTATACTTTGCATGCAACCCAACATTCGAACCACGCACACTCATACACATATATGAAAAAACAAGTACACCCAACACAATTAATAACAATTTCACCACACCATTTTTATCAGTATATTTACAATTATTTACAAACAGTAACATGTGGCATACTAGTTTTTTATATCTATGCCGCTGCCTATCTCTTGTAAGGCTTTACCAAGTATGGCTCGCAATACACCTTGCAGTCCGCCTCCATTATATCCATCCCATGCATGTTTGGCTGTTTCAAGCACCCACTGCACAGGCGGGTCTAGCGATACACACCTACCGCGCACAAACGTACGCCTATTTGTCCATGCTAATGCCTTATGCCAGAGTTCCCGATCGCGACCACCGTTGGGTATGTTAAGTGTACGCCATCTAAGCTGGGTGTATGTGTTACTATACAAAAACAGTTTTAGTTTCAACATTGATAAACCAATACTGTGCTCGCTAGCGTTATGTTCCATATTAGATTGGATAACTATATCGTGCCCTACCCAAGTCGGCCCTCTTATCACCATTCCTGCAAAGTCGCAGCTATACAAGGGAACGAAGTTGTACAAACTAAAAGAGAATCCCATTTCCCAACTAAGCGCAAAGTCTGCCCCTGATTGAAGACGCACAGTCGGCAGATCTTCATTTTTGTAGCGTACAAATTCTTCTATATTTTTCTTGCTTGGGCTAGATATTCCAACCCCGATCGTACACAGAACAGCACGAACTTGTGGCCAAGCATGCGTGCCACAGGTCAAATCGTAATACGAACCTACTCTCGATCTGATTCTGTCCATTGCTTAACATGCTCACACACTCAAACATTTTTTTTTTCTTCAAGAATTTTTTAGACAAGTTATAGGTATATACATTTAACATAGAGGAAGAGAAGTTTGGTATTCCATTTGTAGTGGTTGTGTTTGGATGAGTGCTTCTTCGTGCTTTGTTGTGAAGAAGGTTTAGTTCCTTTGGTGGAGCCTTTTACTTTGGGATATGTGTCTTCCAATCGTATTTGGTTAGGGTTAGGGTTGATTTCCGCAAAAGTCCGGCAAGCTGGCGGGAGAGGAGGTGCTAACAGTCCTTAACTGCTGTAGAAAGGGCACTATTGGTAGGTAATGTTTCTTGGAAGATTTTTGAGAGTTTATTCCAGAGCGGTATAATTTTTTACCCTATTTTGCTTTGCGTCCTTAGACGAAGTTCACTGAGAATTAATTGCGATCCTCCCTGGACCTCGGTCCTGGATGGGAGGTCTGCTGGATTTTTTTACGTACTAATGTGATGTATGTTCGTACGTAGTTGGAAGAAGGAAGAATTATGAGCAGGGCTATGATCATGGCTAGTGCCCGAGGTGAATCCCCTCTGCAATTTTTAATTATTGAGATTGCGGTCATAGAGTCTGATCTTATGATTTTTTGGGGTTTGAGCCAAGTTCCAATGAGGATAGCCAGTAATTCTAGTTCTACAATACTAAAACGCAACAGTTGTCCTATCTCAACCTGAAATAAAGAAATATTTGAATAGTTTAGAAAATCATTATAATATTGAAAAAATCCTAACTAAAAATAGAATTAATAATAAAAGTATAATTGAATTTAGAGATTATTTAATTATTATATATTTGAATATCTCTTTTAATTAAAAATTTATGACTTTATGTCTCTATTGGACTTCAATAGGCAAAAAACTAACTCGGCTAAAATTTTCCAAGGGTCCCCCCCTTGGGAAAAATATTTTGTAATATATTTTAGTGAAATAAAAAAAGTTTAAAACCGGTAAAAACACTTTATTGATTTAAAATAAAAATTTATAAAATAAAAAAATAAGTAAAAAAACATGAGATCATAGATTATTTTTTTTTACAATTTTCAACACCGTCCTAAATTTGTCATAAACTCTTTTTTCTCCACCAAACTTCGCTAATGTAATTTTGTTACATTTTCTTCTCACATTATCCATCAATATTCTTCCAGTCTTCAGTTCTTCTGCAAACATCAACTTTATAAACTTTGTAAAATTGTCCTCTTTCTTTTCAACCTTCTGTATTACTTCATTTGAGCATCTTTTTATAACAATTGTGCATTCCTTCAACTTCTTATACTGTCCATTTCTAAAATAAACAAAATATGAAAACATGTTTGTTATTACAATATAAATAATACCTTCTTCTTCTTCATCCTCTTTTGGTACGTAATCACCATCATTTTTTCCATTCTCTTCTTCATTTTCTTCATCATTTACATCTTCTTCATCACTTTTTCTAACTATATCATCATCTTTTTCCCCATTTTCTTCTTCTCTCTCGTTATTCTCTTCTTCTTCTTCTTCATCTTTTCCCCCATTTTCTTCTTCTCTCTCGTTATTCTCTTCTTCTTCATTATCATTCTCTTCCTCATTATTTATATTCCTTCCATCTTCTTCTTTATCACTATTTTCATAAATTGTTGTTGTTCGATATTCATCTTCAGACTCACTTTCAGATTCAATAATTCTAACTCTTTTAGGATCTTTCTTTGATGTTGATGGTTCATTTTCTTCTTCTTGATCAAATAACTCTTCATCACTTTCTCTAATTATCTTCGTCATCTTCTTTTTAATATTTTTACCACACTTTATACTTACTTCTAAAATATAAAAACTTTTAAAAATTTCAATGTTTTTGCATAATGAAAATACCTATCATGGCATCTATGAAAACATCTAAAGCAATTTGACAATTCACAGAAAAATTATCCTTGGAACTATGATTATAATATCGCTCTTTGGTTTTTGAATCATGGTTCATTACATGAGCAAGTTCTTTTAAAAATTTTTTATCTTGTTCTGCAACCAGAGTAACAAAACTTTTCCTTACATCATGATTATTCAAGGGTTTATTGAGCAGGTCTTTTGTATATTGAGAAATTTTTTTTCCAATATACGATGTTGTAATTTCTTTGCCATCTGTTGTGCCAAAAAAATTATTACACTTTCTCAAATCTAAAACAAAAACATATTATGCTGAAAAAAATATTTTTAAAATACGTTTTGTTTTCGAATTAAATGTAAGCATATCCTTGTGAAACTTTTCGCTTACCACCATTGTGGCTGGCCCACAACGTTTGTTCTTGTGATTTAGAATTTTAATTATCACTTTGGTTTTTGTCTAAATAAATAAAAAAAGACCCAGTGCAACAACCTCAAGAACGCTTCAAACAGCCCTTTCAAAGAAAGGCGGCGCCGGCGACGAGAGGAAAGGCGCGGCCGCCAAAGTAAGCTCTTCGAGCTAGCCTTGGACAGTATTGTCCAGGCTCCACTTGAACCCATAAACGGCAGCTATGGGTTCAGTGATGAACAAATTGATGCTGCCATTTCAGAAAATCTCGATCAACTCGAGAGAGTGGAAGAGCAAGGCGTGCTGGATCTTGTTATCCCCGCCACTGGTGCAATGCCCTTCTCCTATATGGATCTTTTAAAAGACGCTCAAACACCGCCCGATATCCAAGATTCGGACATTCCGTCAATGGACTTCATTGCACCCACCGAACTGGTCTCTGACCTCACAAAAGACATTACCTTCCCCACGATTAGTGATCTTGAAGATGTCTTAAATACACCATCCGAACCGATTGAAATACAAGGTGACACTTTCAACAAAATAATTATCGACACATTTGGAGACGACTACGAAGAAATATTAAAAGCTGAAGAAGTTAATGAAATCGAAGAAACACAAGAGGAAGAACTCCCTATGGAAGAGTTTCTAAAAGAAATAAGGGAAAACCCCTTAACGAACCAAGGAACAATAAAAGGAATCCTAAAATTTGAATATGAAAGAAAGAAAAATGTATACTCAAAGAAAACTTGGAGAAATGTGTTCACTACATTACTTTCGGAGATTTGGATCGAACCCAATGAGGGTGAAGGTCAAGATATAACTGATAACCCATCGGGACAAAACGCAAGCTTCAAACCCAGCTGGGTAGAAAAGTGTGTGTTCAACAACAAGGTAAACAACAACATGAGCTTTGAGTGTGATCACTCATCTTGGAAGGCTCCACACGACTTAACAAATAAAAAGTCAAGAAAGATCCTTCAAAAAGGATTCAAGCCGACTCTCATATCGGAAACACATGGCCACAATTTGTCCATGTTCTCTAAACCGCCTCAACAACAAAGAAAATTGCTTGAGCAAAAAGTAATCCCAAGTTTGCTTAAAGAGAATGTCATCAAAGAAACTACCCAAAGTAAAGTCATATCACCTGTTTTCTTAATCCCTAAACGTGACAATGCCGTGAGGTTCATTCAAAATTTTACGTTCACGAAAACAATGTTCAAAAAAGTCCCGATGAAATTAACATCAGTGACTATGCTTAAACACCTTCTCGGTGATTATAACTGGTGCTGCAAGATTGATCTCAAAAATGCATTTTACGGGATTAACATTAACGAAACCTACAAGAAGTTCTTCACGTTCCGAATCAACAAGAAAGTATACACCTTTAACAAACTTCCAATGGGGGCGAACTTCAGCCCAGGAGTGTTGCAAACCACACTGGGCGACTTAATACACACATTCATGAACAGATTCAAAACAGTAAAATTCAAAATTGTATATTATATCGATGACATATTGTTACTATTCATGAACGAAAAAGAAGCCACATGGCTCTCCAAAGAGTTTATCCTCTTCCTCATCGAATGTAACATAAAAATTAACGAAAAAAAGAGCTCTCTGATTCCAGCCAGAAAAATACAATTTCTAGGAATAGAAATAAACCTGGAAAACAAGACACTACACCTAAACAAAAAGGTAATTACCAAAGTAATAGAAGCCATCACATTACTTGTGATGCTATGCCATGAAGAAAATCCTCCTAGGAATACATTGGAAAAAATCCTTGGCTTCATCAACTACTACACGGCTACTATCAAAGGCAAACTAAAAATCAATAAATTTCTCTACAAGATACTCGAAGGAAAACAAATACATTGGGAAACGCTAAAACTAGCGTACAAGAATATCCATAAAAGATGGAATATCCCTACGCCAAAAGGCAAAGACAGAACAGATGTTCATTGCGATGCAACAACTAAACAAATCGGCGTCTGGATAAATAACGAAAGCTACTACACCAAGATCCCTTGGAAGGTAGATATTCAAGTGGCTGAATTCTTGGCAGTAATTCTTGCATCTGGCTGGAAAAGAAGTAACATTTACTCTGACAACATGTCAGCTATTTTCTCTTTTAGAAACTCCGGATCAAACAATAACCAGATGCAAGAATTGCTGCTCAAGATGGATGCAAAAAACCAATACGCCGTTGAAAATATTGCCAACAGATTATGGTACATTCAAACACAAAACAACAAGGCAGACTGGGCCAGCCGATGGTCAGAAGATAATACATAAACTATAAAAGGCTCGGCACACCATCGGTTGGCCAGTTTTCTACTTTTCCTTACACGCGATTACACCTACTCTCATTCACAAAAAAAAAGTCACAACTAGAGATCAAACTTCACAATTGCAAATTAACATGATTAATTTGCAAAGTTATACTAATATGATCAAGAAATGTCGTGAAATGGCACCACCTTCCTTTATTTTGTTGAGTAGGCAATTTAAACATGCCTTTGATTGTGCTATTTACACAAAACAGTATCGTTCAGCTGATATTAAAGTCAGCAATGCTTTAAGTTCGGATACTATTGCTTGGCTCAAACATGTTACAGGGGTGTTTGAAATTAGCAGTTCTGCTTCAGTTCATACTCCCCATCCTTTGAATTCTGCCATTCGCGCAATTACTCGCGAAATGATTAAACGAGTTATCCCTGGTGGTGCTCGTGTTTTATGCGTGGGCAGCAATCCATTTGCTTGGCCGCAAGATGGTTTTACACATCTTTTGCCTGACATTGACCCTCGTGATTCCAATAGAAGAATCAATCAAATTTTTAAAATTAATCAGTTGCAACACAATGGAATTTACTTGGAATTTTCAACTAAAAATTTGCAATCTGTTCCTGATTGGACCTTTGACTACATGATCAGCGTGCACAGCAGTTACGACATTCCTTTGAATCATTTGTTTGCATACGCACAGAGATGCCAGATTAAAGTTGTTTTTCTGACTTTTAATTGCAATTTAAGTTTGTTAGTTGATGATTTTGGAATATTACCTGCTGCTGAAATGACATTTCGTAAATTTGTTGCTTCAGAATTTGCTTCCGAAAAAGATTTGGAAATTAAAGATAGGCATACATATATTGAATTTGCACATATTGATGAAAGCCAATTGACTTATGTTCACCGCTGGAGCAATGTGAAAAGATTGATCCTTACCCGTTGTATTCGTGTAGCCAATTCATGCGAGTATAATGGTGAAGTATTTTGTGATTTTCCGGACAGCATAACTCTTCGCTTTTCTTTAGGACTAATCAAACCAATCCAAGCACCACGCATAACTTTGCGTAATCATCATGCAGCTGCATTGAAATGGATGAGAATTAACAATCCTTTTTGTTATGATATCCGTTTAAGTATGAAAGTGCCTTATGAACTAGTTTTAGTGCCAGCAGCTGTGGCAGATAATTTAATTGGAATGTTCATGACTGGAAACACTGTCGCAGAAGTAACTCTTCCTTCAGCTCGTTATGTTTCAAAGAACTGGGAAAGCCATGTTTTTCATCCTTTCACTGAAAATTATGTGAATACTTGCACTAATGCTGTGCAATTGATCAATAATTGTAAATTAATTGCGGAAATGCGCAAAGATCTTGCCTCCTTGGCTGCTCAGGTCAGGCCATTTGATTGTTATAGTGATGCGGGCATACTCCGCGTTATATGGAACACTATTTGCTTTAAAAGTTCTGAATATGAAACACTTTCTCGCCAATTGGGCTCAATTTATAATAATTTCGAAAGTCATCGCCAATCATTAAGCTTGACGTTTAAAGCTGATATTACTTCATTGACTAAAGTTGATGAACATGAAAAATTGAATGTTGTTGTTGCTAGTGATGCGAAAATGCCAACTTATTTCCTGGGAAGCAACAATAAAAACATTTCTGCAGAAGTAAATTATATTGATGCCATGAGTAGTGTTTTTGATTTCAAAGTTAACAAATGTTTGGGTAACTTTCATTTTTCTGAACATTATTTGGGAAAAAGATTTGTTCCCAATTCTCGTGATATTTTGGGTGCTGTTTACAATTGTCCTATGCAAGTTTTGGACTCAATCTATAAAAATTTGAAAGCATATTTACGCAGGTTAACCTTTACAAATGATTCGTTTTTGAATTATGTTAACAGTTCAGGCAACGTTGTGCAATTCTTACTTGATGAAATTTATGATACCAAAAGCTTAAAAGAAAAATCAATCTTGGATGGTTCGAACATTGCAGATGCTGTATTCTCTTCTTTGAGTGTGTTAGTTCTGCATGAAAATTGTTTCATGAAAAATTTTTCCATTGATTCGGTTGATCTGCAAGAAATTGTGGTGGTGCAGTTTGATAATAATGGCTGGAGTAGAATCATTCCACACAATGCGAAGATGCTGTTAACTCAATTAAAAAGTCGTGGAATGCTTGAAATTGATTTTGTAAGAATAGAATTATTTTTGTTAATATCCAAATCTCGTTTGCGCAATACCTCTGATAAATATTGCTTTTTCCGTGCCATTTATGGTGCACTTTTTAAAGATCACTGTACAAAGGAAATGTTGGTTGAATATTGTAAGAACAGTGATGTTGTTCGTTTGTGCAAAGCGCATGGCATTTGTTTGATTTCACCTATGGGCATTTATTTGCCGGTCCAACATGATTATTCGCATATTCGCTCCTTAATGTATGTTTTTGATAATTACCATGTTTATAACATGGACAGAACTTACTTTCGGGAATTGTTGAATATTTCACATTTATTTGATATTTCATCATTCTCCCGCAATCTTAATGGGGATATGACACCTGAATTGTGTGAAGAAGCAAATGTCGCATCAACATCACCTTCTGCTGAAGCAGGATTGAATGCTGAATTAGCTGACTTGTTTTTAGAAGATCCACAAGTTGCAATGGAATGTTTGGATATTACTGCTTTAGTAGGTGTACGTTCCAGAGTGGTCAAACATTATGTAGATGCCGATAAAATCGCTCAACCCAATTACAATTTAATGTTGCGGTATGGTGACTCAGCTGCCACAAGAAATGAATTTTTATTGAATACCACTGTATATTCGTTGATTAAAGATCAAAAATTGCTAACAAAATTAGAAGCATGTAAGCGTGTAAGGAAGAGTTACTTCAAGCTAATGTGAACAGGCTTGGAATGAATGACGTTAAACAACTTAACGTACTAGCCACTACCGCCTGTATCGCGACACAAAGCAATTGGGAAGCAGCGACCCGACAAATGGCTGTCAGTTGCTTCTCCCACCTGGGCATACCAGCCCCAGTGCAACAACCTCAAGAACGCTTCAAACAGCCCTTTCAAAGAAAGGCGGCGCCGGCGACGAGAGGAAAGGCGCGGCCGCCAAAGTAAGCTCTTCGAGCTAGCCTTGGACAGTATTGTCCAGGCTCCACTTGAACCCATAAACGGCAGCTATGGGTTCAGTGATGAACAAATTGATGCTGCCATTTCAGAAAATCTCGATCAACTCGAGAGAGTGGAAGAGCAAGGCGTGCTGGATCTTGTTATCCCCGCCACTGGTGCAATGCCCTTCTCCTATATGGATCTTTTAAAAGACGCTCAAACACCGCCCGATATCCAAGATTCGGACATTCCGTCAATGGACTTCATTGCACCCACCGAACTGGTCTCTGACCTCACAAAAGACATTACCTTCCCCACGATTAGTGATCTTGAAGATGTCTTAAATACACCATCCGAACCGATTGAAATATAAGGTGACACTTTCAACAAAATACTTATCGACACATTTGGAGACGACTACGAAGAAATATTAAAAGCTGAAGAAGTTAATGAAATCGAAGAAACACAAGAGAAAGAACTCCCTATGGAAGAGTTTCTAAAAGAAATAAGGGAAAACCCCTTAACGAACCAAGGAACAATAAAAGGAATCCTAAAATTTGAATATGAAAGAAAGAAAAATGTATACTCAAAGAAAACTTGGAGAAATGTGTTCACTACATTACTTTCGGAGATTTGGATCGAACCCAATGAGGGTGAAGGTCAAGATATAACTGATAACCCATCGGGACAAAACGCAAGCTTCAAACCCAGCTGGGTAGAAAAGTGTGTGTTCAACAACAAGGTAAACAACAACATGAGCTTTGAGTGTGATCACTCATCTTGGAAGGCTCCACACGACTTAACAAATAAAAAGTCAAGAAAGATCCTTCAAAAAGGATTCAAGCCGACTCTCATATCGGAAACACATGGCCACAATTTGTCCATGTTCTCTAAACCGCCTCAACAACAAAGAAAATTGCTTGAGCAAAAAGTAATCCCAAGTTTGCTTAAAGAGAATGTCATCAAAGAAACTACCCAAAGTAAAGTCATATCACCTGTTTTCTTAATCCCTAAACGTGACAATGCCGTGAGGTTCATTCAAAATTTTACGTTCACGAAAACAATGTTCAAAAAAGTCCCGATGAAATTAACATCAGTGACTATGCTTAAACACCTTCTCGGTGATTATAACTGGTGCTGCAAGATTGATCTCAAAAATGCATTTTACGGGATTAACATTAACGAAACCTACAAGAAGTTCTTCACGTTCCGAATCAACAAGAAAGTATACACCTTTAACAAACTTCCAATGGGGGCGAACTTCAGCCCAGGAGTGTTGCAAACCACACTGGGCGACTTAATACACACATTCATGAACAGATTCAAAACAGTAAAATTCAAAATTGTATATTATATCGATGACATATTGTTACTATTCATGAACGAAAAAGAAGCCACATGGCTCTCCAAAGAGTTTATCCTCTTCCTCATCGAATGTAACATAAAAATTAACGAAAAAAAGAGCTCTCTGATTCCAGCCAGAAAAATACAATTTCTAGGAATAAAAATAAACCTGGAAAACAAGACACTACACCTAAACAAAAAGGTAATTACCAAAGTAATAGAAGCCATCACATTACTTGTGATGCTATGCCATGAAGAAAATCCTCCTAGGAATACATTGGAAAAAATCCTTGGCTTCATCAACTACTACACGGCTACTATCAAAGGCAAACTAAAAATCAATAAATTTCTCTACAAGATACTCGAAGGAAAACAAATACATTGGGAAACGCTAAAACTAGCGTACAAGAATATCCATAAAAGATGGAATATCCCTACGCCAAAAGGCAAAGACAGAACAGATGTTCATTGCGATGCAACAACTAAACAAATCGGCGTCTGGATAAATAACGAAAGCTACTACACCAAGATCCCTTGGAAGGTAGATATTCAAGTGGCTGAATTCTTGGCAGTAATTCTTGCATCTGGCTGGAAAAGAAGTAACATTTACTCTGACAACATGTCAGCTATTTTCTCTTTTAGAAACTCCGGATCAAACAATAACCAGATGCAAGAATTGCTGCTCAAGATGGATGCAAAAAACCAATACGCCGTTGAAAATATTGCCAACAGATTATGGTACATTCAAACACAAAACAACAAGGCAGACTGGGCCAGCCGATGGTCAGAAAATAATACATAAACTATAAAAGGCTCGGCACACCATCGGTTGGCCAGTTTTCTACTTTTTCTTACACGCGATTACACCTACTCTCATTCACAAAAAAAAAGTCACAACTAGAGATCAAACTTCACAATTGCAAATTAACATGATTAATTTGCAAAGTTATACTAATATGATCAAGAAATGTCGTGAAATGGCAACACCTTCCTTTATTTTGTTGAGTAGGCAATTTAAACATGCCTTTGATTGTGCTATTTACACAAAACCGTATCGTTCAGCTGATATTAAAGTCAGCAATGCTTTAAGTTCGGATACTATTGCTTGGCTCAAACATGTTACAGGGTGTTTGAAATTAGCAGTTCTGCTTTAGTTCATACTCCCCATCCTTTGAATTCTGCCATTCGCGCAATTACTCGCGAAATGATTAAACGAGTTATCCCTGGTGGTGCTCGTGTTTTATGCGTGGACAGCAATCCATTTGCTTGGCCGCAAGATGGTTTTACACATCTTTTGCCTGACATTGACCCTCGTGATTCCAATAGAAGAATCGATCAAATTTTTAAAATTAATCAGTTGCAACACAATGGAATTTACTTGGAATTTTCAACTAAAAATTTGCAATCTGTTCCTGATTGGACCTTTGACTACATGATCAGCGTGCACAGCAGTTACGACATTCCTTTGAATCATTTGTTTGCATACGCACAGAGATGCCAGATTAAAGTTGTTTTTCTGACTTTTAATTGCAATTTAAGTTTGTTAGTTGATGATTTTGGAATATTACCTGCTGCTGAAATGACATTTCGTAAATTTGTTGCTTCAGAATTTGCTTCTGAAAAAGATTTGGAAATTAAAGATAGGCATACATATATTGAATTTGCACATATTGATGAAAGCCAATTGACTTATGTTCACCGCTGGAGCAATGTGAAAAGATTGATCCTTACCCGTTGTATTCGTGTAGCCAATTCATGCGAGTATAATGGTGAAGTATTTTGTGATTTTCCGGACAGCATAACTCTTCGCTTTTCTTTAGGACTAATCAAACCAATCCAAGCACCACGCATAACTTTGCGTAATCATCATGCAGCTGCATTGAAATGGATGAGAATTAACAATCCTTTTTGTTATGATATCCGTTTAAGTATGAAAGTGCCTTATGAACTAGTTTTAGTGCCAGCAGCTGTGGCAGATAATTTAATTGGAATGTTCATGACTGGAAACACTGTCGCAGAAGTAACTCTTCCTTCAGCTCGTTATGTTTCAAAGAACTGGGAAAGCCATGTTTTTCATCCTTTCACTGAAAATTATGTGAATACTTGCACTAATGCTGTGCAATTGATCAATAATTGTAAATTAATTGCGGAAATGCGCAAAGATCTTGTCTCCTTGGCTGCTCAGGTCAGGCCATTTGATTGTTATAGTGATGCGGGCATACTCCGCGTTATATGGAACACTATTTGCTTTAAAAGTTCTGAATATGAAACACTTTCTCGCCAATTGGGCTCAATTTATAATAATTTCGAAAGTCATCGCCAATTATTAAGCTTGACGTTTAAAGCTGATATTACTTCATTGACTAAAGTTGATGAACATGAAAAATTGAATGTTGTTGTTGCTAGTGATGCGAAAATGCCAACTTATTTCCTGGGAAGCAACAATAAAAACATTTCTGCAGAAGTAAATTATATTGATGCCATGAGTAGTGTTTTTGATTTCAAAGTTAACAAATGTTTGGGTAACTTTCATTTTTCTGAACATTATTTGGGAAAAAGATTTGTTCCCAATTCTCGTGATATTTTGGGTGCTGTTTACAATTGTCTTATGCGAGTTTTGGACTCAATCTATAAAAATTTGAAAGCATATTTACGCAGGTTAACCTTTACAAATGATTCGTTTTTGAATTATGTTAACAGTTCAGGCAACGTTGTGCAATTCTTACTTGATGAAATTTATGATACCAAAAGCTTAAAAGAAAAATCAATCTTGGATGGTTCGAACATTGCAGATGCTGTATTCTCTTCTTTGAGTGTGTTAGTTCTGCATGAAAATTGTTTCATGAAAAATTTTTCCATTGATTCGGTTGATCTGCAAGAAATTGTGGTGGTGCAGTTTGATAATAATGGCTGGAGTAGAATCATTCCACACAATGCGAAGATGCTGTTAACTCAATTAAAAAGTCGTGGAATGCTTGAAATTGATTTTGTAAGAATAGAATTATTTTTGTTAATATCCAAATCTCGTTTGCGCAATACCTCTGATAAATATTGCTTTTTCCGTGCCATTTATGGTGCACTTTTTAAAGATCACTGTACAAAGGAAATGTTGGTTGAATATTGTAAGAACAGTGATGTTGTTCGTTTGTGCAAAGCGCATGGCATTTGTTTGATTTCACCTATGGGCATTTATTTGCCGGTCCAACATGATTATTCGCATATTCGCTCCTTAATGTATGTTTTTGATAATTACCATGTTTATAACATGGACAGAACTTACTTTCGGGAATTGTTGAATATTTCACATTTATTTGATATTTCATCATTCTCCCGCAATCTTAATGGGGATATGCCACCTGAATTGTGTGAAGAAGCAAATGTCGCATCAACATCACCTTCTGCTGAAGCAGGATTGAATGCTGAATTAGCTGACTTGTTTTTAGAAGATCCACAAGTTGCAATGGAATGTTTGGATATTACTGCTTTAGTAGGTGTACGTTCCAGAGTGGTCAAACATTATGTAGATGCCGATAAAATCGCTCAACCCAATTACAATTTAATGTTGCGGTATGGTGACTCAGCTGCCACAAGAAATGAATTTTTATTGA
The DNA here is from genome assembly GCA_030549495.1 of Nectonema munidae. Classification (NCBI taxonomy): domain Eukaryota; kingdom Metazoa; phylum Nematomorpha; class Nectonematoida; family Nectonematidae; genus Nectonema; species Nectonema munidae. Next base: position 31,881 of record JAUIRK010001005.1, read on the forward strand.
ATACCACTGTATATTCGTTGATTAAAGATCAAAAATTGCTAACAAAATTAGAAGCATGTAAGCGTGTAAGGAAGAGTTACT
>JAUIRK010001006.1:5000-105000 GCA_030549495.1 Nectonema munidae
AACATGGTTGACAAGTCAATTTAATGCTACCGTTACGCTAGTTATTGAAAATGGTTATGAAGTGAAACATTGTTTTCGTTCTTCAAGAGGAGGTGGTGTTGCTATATTGTATCAAAAAAGTGTAAATTTGAAGCTCCTCAAGCTTAAAAGCTACAAAACTTTTGAGGCTATAGGTTGTGTTTTAAAATTTCCTATTTTTAGTGTGGCATTCGCTCTGGTTTACAGATTGATAAATGTTACTTTTAGCCATTTTCTTAATGAAATCTCTGAATTGATAGAATCACTTAATACAGTTGCCTCTTATAAAGTCATACTTGGTGACTTCAATTTACATTTTGAAAATTCTAAGAATTCATGTACTCTCAAATTTCTAAGCATACTTGATGCATTTGCGCTACACCCATTGTTATCGAAGCAAACTCACACTGCTGGGCATTGCTTAGATAACATTTGCTGTGAAACTGGCTTAATAAATCACCTTAGTACTGAAATTATTCCTATCGATTTAAGTGATCATTATCCTATTGTTTTCACTCTTAACTGTCCTATCTTACTTGATACCAAAGAGAAATCTATCACTTTTAGAACGTTTTCCACTATTGATAAAGATTTGTTTAAAGAGGAATTAAAAATGAAAATAGTTTCCTTGTTGGATCATGAAACAAAAGCAAGCATTCAATTTAATCACTTCCGCCTAGCAATTGAAGAAATTACGAACAAATATGCTCCCAAAGTGACTAAAAATATTAGTCTATCTAGACCTAAATGGATTTCAAGTGACTTCATCAAATTGAGAAATCAAAGAAGAAAACTTTACAACAAATGGTTGAAAACTCGAAATGATGCTCACCGTCATAAGTATGAAGCTTTAAGAACTTCAACTTCGTTAATTTTACATGAAAACAAAAAGCAATACTGTGACCAGGTAATAAATAGATCGACTGATGCTAAATCTCTTTATCGTTTTGTTCGTGAAATGTCAAGCATCAATAAACGCCAGGACAGTTTTTCTTATTCAAAAGACAAATATAAGTTAGCAAACCTCTTCAATGAATTCTTTTATAGAAAAGTTCTTTCCATTGCTAAATGCCTAATTGCTGAAACTTCTTGCACTCATGTATCTGACATCAAAACAGAAAACCTTCATTGTTCAATTTTAACCAAATTTCATCCTACTGATCAAGACGAACTTGAAAACATGATTGATGTTCATGGAATTAAAGTTGGTCATGCTGATAGTTTGAATTCTGATATGATGAACAATTGTCTGGATGTTCTTCTACCTCTTTTTGTTTCCTTCATTAACGAATCTTTTACCACAGGTACTTACTTTTTTTCAAAAGAAGCTATCATCACGCCTGTTCCTAAACGCTCTCACGCCCATGCAGACAATCTAAATGATTTTAGACCCATATCCAGCCTTAGCTTCCTAAGTAGGCTTGCTGAACGTGTTGCACTCAAAAGACTGTCAGATCATCTCACTTCTAATAATTTAATTAATAAAAGCCTCTTTGCCTACCAAAAACATTGTAGCACAGAGTCACTACTTTTTACGCTTGTGAACGATATAAAAATCAACATGTCTAAAAATCTCCACACTGTGTTGCTTGCTCTGGACATTCAGTCTGCTTTTGACACTATTGATAGACAATTATTATTACTAATCTTAAAGAATAGATTTGGCATCAGAGGTAAAGTCTTGAGTTGGATTTCATCATATTTCAAAGATAGGTCGCACTCTACATGTATAGATGGATTTTTCTCAGAATCTGTTGCATCTAATTATGGTGTCCCTCAAGGCTCCGTTCTAGGACCTTTTTTCTTCAATATCTTTATTTCTCCACTTTTAGACTTCATTGATAAACTTGGTTTCAATGTCTTGGCATACGCTGATGACTTGTACATCTATACGTCATTTCACTCAAATTTTAAAGCATCTACTCTCCAAACTAGAATTCCTAACCTGTATTCTAAAATAAAAAAAGAAATGAAAAGGTATTTACTCAAACTGAATAATGAAAAAACACAAGTTATCGTCTTCTCATCACAACGTGATCTTTTGCTTCATAGTCTTCACATTGATGGGAATCTAATCAAGATTCAAAATGAAATCAACATACTGGGTGTTCCTCTTGACAAACATTTATCTTATGATACCTTTATTAAATTTAAGCTTAAAGAAGGTTATCTCTTTCTGAGAAACTTACAACAATTTAAAAAATTTCTATCTGAAAGCCACCTTGTCACTCTTGTCAACGCATTCGTTGTATGTCGTCTAGATTACTGTAACTCTTTGCTCTATGGGCTGCCTAAAGTGAAGTTAAAAAAATTACAAGTGTTGCAGAATAATTGTGCACGTTTAATCACAGGAAAAATGAGACATGAAAGCGTCTCACTCGTTCTTAATGCACTACATTGGTTGAATATTGAAACTAGAATTGTTTTTAAGCTTTTGGTTTTAATTTTTAAATGTTACAAATACCAGAAACCTCATGCCTTGGCATCTCTTGTCGAAACAAAAAGCTCTGGTTTCATTTCTAAAAACTTAGCAAGTAGGCTTCCTCTCCATAAAGCATGTAGACTGTGGAATCTTATACCTTGTAATCTGAAAGAAGCTGAAAGTTTAATTAATTTTAGAAAGAATTTGAAAACCTATCTGTTTGTAAGCTATAATGATTTAATCTCTTCTCTTAATATTTATCTCTGAAACTATATTTCTCCGCGTGACTGTACCTATACTTTACTATGTATTGTAGTTGCGCGTAAAATAAAATCTTCCTTCCTTCCTTCCTTCATCATCATCATCATCATCATCATCATCATCATCATCATCATCATCATCATCATCATCATCATCATCATCATCATCATCATCATCATCATCATCATCATCATCATCATCATCATCATCATCATCATCATCATCATCATCATCATCATCATCATCATCATCATCATCATCATCATCATCATCATCATCATCATCATCATCATCATCATCATCATCATCATCATCATCATCATCATCATCATCATCATCATCATCATCATCATCATCATCATCATCATCATCATCATCATCATCATCATCATCATCATCATCATCATCATCATCATCATCATCATCATCATCATCATCATCATCATCATCATCATCATCATCATCATCATCATCATCATCATCATCATCATCATCATCATCATCATCATCATCATCATCATCATCATCATCATCATCATCATCATCATCATCATCATCATCATCATCATCATCATCATCATCATCATCATCATCATCATCATCATCATCATCATCATCATCATCATCATCATCATCATCATCATCATCATCATCATCATCATCATCATCATCATCATCATCATCATCATCATCATCATCATCATCATCATCATCATCATCATCATCATCATCATCATCATCATCATCATCATCATCATCATCATCATCATCATCATCATCATCATCATCATCATCATCATCATCATCATCATCATCATCATCATCATCATCATCATCATCATCATCATCATCATCATCATCATCATCATCATCATCATCATCATCATCATCATCATCATCATCATCATCATCATCATCATCATCATCATCATCATCATCATCATCATCATCATCATCATCATCATCATCATCATCATCATCATCATCATCATCATCATCATCATCATCATCATCATCATCATCATCATCATCATCATCATCATCATCATCATCATCATCATCATCATCATCATCATCATCATCATCATCATCATCATCATCATCATCATCATCATCATCATCATCATCATCATCATCATCATCATCATCATCATCATCATCATCATCATCATCATCATCATCATCATCATCATCATCATCATCATCATCATCATCATCATCATCATCATCATCATCATCATCATCATCATCATCATCATCATCATCATCATCATCATCATCATCATCATCATCATCATCATCATCATCATCATCATCATCATCATCATCATCATCATCATCATCATCATCATCATCATCATCATCATCATCATCATCATCATCATCATCATCATCATCATCATCATCATCATCATCATCATCATCATCATCATCATCATCATCATCATCATCATCATCATCATCATCATCATCATCATCATCATCATCATCATCATCATCATCATCATCATCATCATCATCATCATCATCATCATCATCATCATCATCATCATCATCATCATCATCATCATCATCATCATCATCATCATCATCATCATCATCATCATCATCATCATCATCATCATCATCATCATCATCATCATCATCATCATCATCATCATCATCATCATCATCATCATCATCATCATCATCATCATCATCATCATCATCATCATCATCATCATCATCATCATCATCATCATCATCATCATCATCATCATCATCATCATCATCATCATCATCATCATCATCATCATCATCATCATCATCATCATCATCATCATCATCATCATCATCATCATCATCATCATCATCATCATCATCATCATCATCATCATCATCATCATCATCATCATCATCATCATCATCATCATCATCATCATCATCATCATCATCATCATCATCATCATCATCATCATCATCATCATCATCATCATCATCATCATCATCATCATCATCATCATCATCATCATCATCATCATCATCATCATCATCATCATCATCATCATCATCATCATCATCATCATCATCATCATCATCATCATCATCATCATCATCATCATCATCATCATCATCATCATCATCATCATCATCATCATCATCATCATCATCATCATCATCATCATCATCATCATCATCATCATCATCATCATCATCATCATCATCATCATCATCATCATCATCATCATCATCATCATCATCATCATCATCATCATCATCATCATCATCATCATCATCATCATCATCATCATCATCATCATCATCATCATCATCATCATCATCATCATCATCATCATCATCATCATCATCATCATCATCATCATCATCATCATCATCATCATCATCATCATCATCATCATCATCATCATCATCATCATCATCATCATCATCATCATCATCATCATCATCATCATCATCATCATCATCATCATCATCATCATCATCATCATCATCATCATCATCATCATCATCATCATCATCATCATCATCATCATCATCATCATCATCATCATCATCATCATCATCATCATCATCATCATCATCATCATCATCATCATCATCATCATCATCATCATCATCATCATCATCATCATCATCATCATCATCATCATCATCATCATCATCATCATCATCATCATCATCATCATCATCATCATCATCATCATCATCATCATCATCATCATCATCATCATCATCATCATCATCATCATCATCATCATCATCATCATCATCATCATCATCATCATCATCATCATCATCATCATCATCATCATCATCATCATCATCATCATCATCATCATCATCATCATCATCATCATCATCATCATCATCATCATCATCATCATCATCATCATCATCATCATCATCATCATCATCATCATCATCATCATCATCATCATCATCATCATCATCATCATCATCATCATCATCATCATCATCATCATCATCATCATCATCATCATCATCATCATCATCATCATCATCATCATCATCATCATCATCATCATCATCATCATCATCATCATCATCATCATCATCATCATCATCATCATCATCATCATCATCATCATCATCATCATCATCATCATCATCATCATCATCATCATCATCATCATCATCATCATCATCATCATCATCATCATCATCATCATCATCATCATCATCATCATCATCATCATCATCATCATCATCATCATCATCATCATCATCATCATCATCATCATCATCATCATCATCATCATCATCATCATCATCATCATCATCATCATCATCATCATCATCATCATCATCATCATCATCATCATCATCATCATCATCATCATCATCATCATCATCATCATCATCATCATCATCATCATCATCATCATCATCATCATCATCATCATCATCATCATCATCATCATCATCATCATCATCATCATCATCATCATCATCATCATCATCATCATCATCATCATCATCATCATCATCATCATCATCATCATCATCATCATCATCATCATCATCATCATCATCATCATCATCATCATCATCATCATCATCATCATCATCATCATCATCATCATCATCATCATCATCATCATCATCATCATCATCATCATCATCATCATCATCATCATCATCATCATCATCATCATCATCATCATCATCATCATCATCATCATCATCATCATCATCATCATCATCATCATCATCATCATCATCATCATCATCATCATCATCATCATCATCATCATCATCATCATCATCATCATCATCATCATCATCATCATCATCATCATCATCATCATCATCATCATCATCATCATCATCATCATCATCATCATCATCATCATCATCATCATCATCATCATCATCATCATCATCATCATCATCATCATCATCATCATCATCATCATCATCATCATCATCATCATCATCATCATCATCATCATCATCATCATCATCATCATCATCATCATCATCATCATCATCATCATCATCATCATCATCATCATCATCATCATCATCATCATCATCATCATCATCATCATCATCATCATCATCATCATCATCATCATCATCATCATCATCATCATCATCATCATCATCATCATCATCATCATCATCATCATCATCATCATCATCATCATCATCATCATCATCATCATCATCATCATCATCATCATCATCATCATCATCATCATCATCATCATCATCATCATCATCATCATCATCATCATCATCATCATCATCATCATCATCATCATCATCATCATCATCATCATCATCATCATCATCATCATCATCATCATCATCATCATCATCATCATCATCATCATCATCATCATCATCATCATCATCATCATCATCATCATCATCATCATCATCATCATCATCATCATCATCATCATCATCATCATCATCATCATCATCATCATCATCATCATCATCATCATCATCATCATCATCATCATCATCATCATCATCATCATCATCATCATCATCATCATCATCATCATCATCATCATCATCATCATCATCATCATCATCATCATCATCATCATCATCATCATCATCATCATCATCATCATCATCATCATCATCATCATCATCATCATCATCATCATCATCATCATCATCATCATCATCATCATCATCATCATCATCATCATCATCATCATCATCATCATCATCATCATCATCATCATCATCATCATCATCATCATCATCATCATCATCATCATCATCATCATCATCATCATCATCATCATCATCATCATCATCATCATCATCATCATCATCATCATCATCATCATCATCATCATCATCATCATCATCATCATCATCATCATCATCATCATCATCATCATCATCATCATCATCATCATCATCATCATCATCATCATCATCATCATCATCATCATCATCATCATCATCATCATCATCATCATCATCATCATCATCATCATCATCATCATCATCATCATCATCATCATCATCATCATCATCATCATCATCATCATCATCATCATCATCATCATCATCATCATCATCATCATCATCATCATCATCATCATCATCATCATCATCATCATCATCATCATCATCATCATCATCATCATCATCATCATCATCATCATCATCATCATCATCATCATCATCATCATCATCATCATCATCATCATCATCATCATCATCATCATCATCATCATCATCATCATCATCATCATCATCATCATCATCATCATCATCATCATCATCATCATCATCATCATCATCATCATCATCATCATCATCATCATCATCATCATCATCATCATCATCATCATCATCATCATCATCATCATCATCATCATCATCATCATCATCATCATCATCATCATCATCATCATCATCATCATCATCATCATCATCATCATCATCATCATCATCATCATCATCATCATCATCATCATCATCATCATCATCATCATCATCATCATCATCATCATCATCATCATCATCATCATCATCATCATCATCATCATCATCATCATCATCATCATCATCATCATCATCATCATCATCATCATCATCATCATCATCATCATCATCATCATCATCATCATCATCATCATCATCATCATCATCATCATCATCATCATCATCATCATCATCATCATCATCATCATCATCATCATCATCATCATCATCATCATCATCATCATCATCATCATCATCATCATCATCATCATCATCATCATCATCATCATCATCATCATCATCATCATCATCATCATCATCATCATCATCATCATCATCATCATCATCATCATCATCATCATCATCATCATCATCATCATCATCATCATCATCATCATCATCATCATCATCATCATCATCATCATCATCATCATCATCATCATCATCATCATCATCATCATCATCATCATCATCATCATCATCATCATCATCATCATCATCATCATCATCATCATCATCATCATCATCATCATCATCATCATCATCATCATCATCATCATCATCATCATCATCATCATCATCATCATCATCATCATCATCATCATCATCATCATCATCATCATCATCATCATCATCATCATCATCATCATCATCATCATCATCATCATCATCATCATCATCATCATCATCATCATCATCATCATCATCATCATCATCATCATCATCATCATCATCATCATCATCATCATCATCATCATCATCATCATCATCATCATCATCATCATCATCATCATCATCATCATCATCATCATCATCATCATCATCATCATCATCATCATCATCATCATCATCATCATCATCATCATCATCATCATCATCATCATCATCATCATCATCATCATCATCATCATCATCATCATCATCATCATCATCATCATCATCATCATCATCATCATCATCATCATCATCATCATCATCATCATCATCATCATCATCATCATCATCATCATCATCATCATCATCATCATCATCATCATCATCATCATCATCATCATCATCATCATCATCATCATCATCATCATCATCATCATCATCATCATCATCATCATCATCATCATCATCATCATCATCATCATCATCATCATCATCATCATCATCATCATCATCATCATCATCATCATCATCATCATCATCATCATCATCATCATCATCATCATCATCATCATCATCATCATCATCATCATCATCATCATCATCATCATCATCATCATCATCATCATCATCATCATCATCATCATCATCATCATCATCATCATCATCATCATCATCATCATCATCATCATCATCATCATCATCATCATCATCATCATCATCATCATCATCATCATCATCATCATCATCATCATCATCATCATCATCATCATCATCATCATCATCATCATCATCATCATCATCATCATCATCATCATCATCATCATCATCATCATCATCATCATCATCATCATCATCATCATCATCATCATCATCATCATCATCATCATCATCATCATCATCATCATCATCATCATCATCATCATCATCATCATCATCATCATCATCATCATCATCATCATCATCATCATCATCATCATCATCATCATCATCATCATCATCATCATCATCATCATCATCATCATCATCATCATCATCATCATCATCATCATCATCATCATCATCATCATCATCATCATCATCATCATCATCATCATCATCATCATCATCATCATCATCATCATCATCATCATCATCATCATCATCATCATCATCATCATCATCATCATCATCATCATCATCATCATCATCATCATCATCATCATCATCATCATCATCATCATCATCATCATCATCATCATCATCATCATCATCATCATCATCATCATCATCATCATCATCATCATCATCATCATCATCATCATCATCATCATCATCATCATCATCATCATCATCATCATCATCATCATCATCATCATCATCATCATCATCATCATCATCATCATCATCATCATCATCATCATCATCATCATCATCATCATCATCATCATCATCATCATCATCATCATCATCATCATCATCATCATCATCATCATCATCATCATCATCATCATCATCATCATCATCATCATCATCATCATCATCATCATCATCATCATCATCATCATCATCATCATCATCATCATCATCATCATCATCATCATCATCATCATCATCATCATCATCATCATCATCATCATCATCATCATCATCATCATCATCATCATCATCATCATCATCATCATCATCATCATCATCATCATCATCATCATCATCATCATCATCATCATCATCATCACCATCTCATGAAGATTGTTTTGATTTTCCATTGGAATGACTTTTTCATCTTCTTATTGTTTTGAAATTTAATTAAGTTTTTTCAAAAAGTCTATCCACTCACCAGGATAAAATTAACATCAAAACAACTACAACTATACAATAATAATTGATCTAGTATGTCTTTTTTTCATTACACTCTTTACCTATGTTACATCAACTCTTAAAATATTGAACTGAAAAATCTCTATTTTTACCCCTCCCTTTGTAATAGATTTTTTTTAATTAATCATAAATTCATCAGGGACAATGTTTACAACAATGTGATGATACTAAGTTTCAATTTTAAAAATATCTTTCAATACATTTTTATGAGTGTTTCTTGAATCTTGTAATTTTGCAAAAAGTCTCCCTTTTGAGTAACTTTGAGCTTATCTCATTTTAAAAATTTTAGAATGCCTAAAGCAAACAGTAGGGGCAAACTGGACACTTATATTCAGTCCAAAATTTCTTCTAATAATTATATAACAAATTTGGAATCATTCTTTTCCTCCTATCCCAAACTTTAAGTCCAGTAAAACCTTAATTTAGATCAGCACTGCGCTAGCATTGAATCAATCTTTCTGATTTCGATCTGCGATCTCTGTACTATCATAGAAGACTATTCTTTCCTTGGATGCGATACCGACAATATAAATAAAATAATCTGAAATGCATGTAATTTAAATTTGAAAGTTGCAATGCTTAAAAATTATGATTCGATCAAAGGAATTCAGTATTTTCAAATATTTGACAATAAGAAGACACTCTTTCGTCAAAGATAAGAAGCTCATCATAAAGTGAGAGATAAAAAAAGTCTTCCAACCATTTTTCGTATCTTTCTTAAGAAGAATTTCGATTTTAAAACATTACAAAAACTGTCTGTTAAGGGTATGGTCAATTCGCCCAAAAACAATTCGTACAAAATCCCCACATTTATTTTTTAATTAAAGTTGGTTTTGGTTAATTAGTTAGTTATTATAATTTGTTGGTTGCTGCGTGTTGATTCTAAACCGTTTGTTACCTTTTAAAAACTTAAATCTTTATGTTAATTTTTTTTATGTTTCGTAATAAATGTATCAAAATTTTTATTACTTATATTGATATTTAATATTTACTTTTAGTGATAATTCATTGAATTATTAACACAATTCCTAAATTTTGACATTTAATCAGCCCAGGTATACATTGAAACATAATTTTTTTATTTCAAGATTTTTTTACTTTTTTACTAAATGCAACTGTTTTAAGTTGTAAAAATTAATGATTAGTAACAAGTAAATTTAGATATCAAATAAACTAAAAAAGTATGCACTCATTTTAATTCATCAATTTTTGTAAATCAGAGAATGTAGCTAGAAGCAATGAATCCTTACCTATTCTTATCAAGTAAGTTACACTTCAAAAAAGCATTGAGAATCTCTAGCATAAATAAATCACACCGAATTTTTTCGGCTCATCAAGTTTCTCTGATCAATTATTAAAATTTTGGGAGAAATTTATTATAATAAATAAATTAGAAATTAATTATAATAAATTTCGAATTAATTCAATCCTGTTAATTATATTAATTATATTAATTCAATCCTGTCATGAAATTTTGGTAAAAATATTTCAAACGAACTTTTATTTAGAATAAAATATCAATTTATAAACAAATATTTTTCGAAACAAAGAAAGGTAGAAATTTTAACAAAGGGAAGGGAAAAATTTTCATAGCGTGTACAAAAAACTATATCCAAATTTTAGCACAAACGATGTAAGGTTTCTTTCATCATCTGAAAAGTTTTATCAGAGGCGCCACAACTAACTGACTAATTATGCCCCATGATTAATATTTTTCCAAAACTATTTTCTTCTAAAGTTAAACTATATTATATATTTGTCTCCTTAATTACTTAGGTTACTTTCTTATTGAGTGATACCAAGTAGTCCTTAATGTGTCTTAATTCCGCCCTACACACCAAACTCAATTTCTTTGGTAGAGTGCAAAAATGAGTTTCTTATGCTTAGTGAGCATTAAGCAAGCAATTATTGCTTGAGTAAGTAATTTGATAATAATAAATGAAAAACATAAAAGTGTCCAAAGTACAAATTTCAAAAATAATCAAGCGCTGTTTTTGATATCATAAAAAAGAAGGAAAATGTTTGTGTAAAGAGAATAAATTATTATTATTAAAAACCTTTTTAATAAACCGGCTTAATCAAAAGACAAAGATTCACTAAAAATAAAACTCCTTGAGTTTAGAAAAATATGAAACCTAAGAACAACTAACCCAGAAACGAGTAATGAATAGTTCTTGTTGACACTTGATAAAAATAGAAAAGAAAGTGTTCTAAAACTTAGTCTATAAATTGGTCACCGATTTTCCCATTTCAACTGAAAAAGCTACAAATATATGCCTGAGCCTTTCAAAAGAACAAATAAATTTGCTGACGCCTTCTCAATATAGAATATTCAAAGGAATGATTATATTTTGAAAACTACAAAAGTTGAAAATAAAGGAAATGGTACAAAGAGAAAGAAAATTTTGTTTGCATTTTGATTGTAAAAGGATATACAATGATAAACAAAGTTAAAACATAGAGAAGAATATCAAGTAGATGTCTTCAAATTAAAATTATTTTAGGAATTTTTTAAAAGTTAAAATGCTTCTGCTGAAAGTATATGTAAAGAAAGTAAAAATATTTTTAGTGAAAAGAGGCATCGTCTTCTATTAAAATGATCATACTAACGAGCATAGAGGAGTTGTGTCTAGAATGCAACAAGAAATAGTAAAAATGGCTCACATTAAGCCTCAATTTGTTGGATGCCAGCATCACATCCTAGATAGACCATTGACAAACCTTTTCGACTTTTACATAAATATAGAAACTAAAAGTCCTAATTTAAACTACGAATTTATAGTTGAAATAATAAAAATTTCAATAAAATAAAATAAAGAAATGATAGATTCCAGAAATTGAGATGCCTACATCAAAAAATCTTGTGTGGAGAGATGATTTTAAGTTTTTTACATTTTATATTCTGAATTGAAACTTTAAAAAAAAATGGCAAACTCCCAAAAATAATTTTGAAATCTCTGTCACATTTTTTCTTGTAGCTTGTTTCCTTCTACCTGATTATGGACCGGCATTAAAATTCCTGCTTCCTTTATTGCAAATGATTGACAAGAAATGTTGTTTTCAGGCCAAAAATACCAGTACGAAACTTATGAAAATTTTTTAATTGTGTTAAAAACAAAATGTTTTTCTGCTGAAAAATGCTTTAAAAGCCATTGAGTGAAAGAAGAATCTTCACTTGATATACCACGAACAAAAATCATTGCTCAAAGAACAATAAAACTTACGCAAATCAAAATAAAAGCTGAAAACGTAATAAATGTCTAGACTTAAATTTGTCGCAAAAAATAATTTTAATTATTGATTATTTAGTATTTTAATAAAAATATTTTTAGTTTTAATTTTAATTTTTTCAAATTTTGGCTGATTTTGTGATTTAAAATTCTATATTTTATTCTTGAGGAACTTTTTTCCAAATATAAAGAAAATTATCTTTATATTTATTTTTTAAAGTTGAAAATAACAAATTACTTTGTTCGAAAAGGAAGACTTTATTAGATATAGAATAATATATTTCGGTTAAAAAATTGTATTTTATTTTTTATATCAATTAACTCATCCAATTTTAGTGCAAGACGATTGGTGGAAAAAATTCATTAGTCTGATGTTGCCCTATTTCTATTCGTTCTGCTATCGTAAATAAATGTCTTCTTCTTCAATGTAAATGAGTTGAGTTTTAGATATGAGTATGAACACTATTGATCGATTTACAAAGAAATTTTTTCGAGAGAGAAGCATTATACCTAGGATTCGCTTAATTTTTCATATATTGAATGATGCCTGTAAGAGAGATAGGGAGAAAGGTATAAAAACGTGAATGTTCAAAGTGTGTTTTTTGCACGGTGACGAGTGTTTCCCTAAAACAGAGCTGTGGTAAAGGCTATTGCATAAAAATTCTCACGGAAATTCTATTTCTAGAGTTGACTAATAATTGTCTTAAGCCAGCATAAAAAGCTCGTGCAGGAATTTTGGCCATTGACAACATAACATAATTTCGCTCCATTTTTCAATAAAAGTGATGATCGATTACCGTAAAATGTAGCTCCAGCCAACAGCCGATTCTTAAAGGAAGCCCCAAGATGACCTAACTTCACGAGTACCACCCACACTATTTATCTCTTTCTGCAACAAATTATGCTTGAAATTATGCTTTTTCGATGTATGAACGATCACACCTGGGATGTTAATGACTTTGATAGATTAATCCTTTATTCTTTATAAGGGACGGATTTTCTAAAAAACTTTTCCTTCGATCCAAAACTTTTTTCCTTGTTTTCATCATTTTCACTCATTTCTCCTCCAAATCCATAGTGACTAAACATAGACTATGTCGTTTTGCTGCGGACTGTAGCTGGGGATGATTTTGACGACACGAAATATTTTTCGTATTTTAAATATTTATTTTTGGGTGTTCTGAGTTTAATAAAATGAATTTATAAAAAAGGGCTTGTGAATAGAAATCTTTCAAGTATACATAATAGCAAAACGCAAACACAAAAACATAGCGAGGCAATTGTGAAGCGTAATCAAAATCAAAATCCTGTAAATTAAACTTTAATATTCAGATAACGAAGCAAGATTTGGAGGCGTTTCAACTTTCTAAATTGGGAATTGCTTATTCGATTGAATTAAATTGTATAGGCAAAATCTTGCAAATATTTCCTTATCTGCCACAACATGTGTAAAAGTCCTTCATTTCTTTTTCTTCATTTTATTGCTTCAATTTTGCTCTATCTCCTTCGAAAAATTCCCCATTCGACAAAATAAAAGTTAAGTTTCTCAAAAAAACATTCTTACATTTTAATATTCAATCAGTTCAAGCTCCATTGTTTATACTATTTTTAGTTTAGTTTTTTAATCTTAATGATGTTTGTATTTGTTAACTACTTTTATGCAATTAGATTGACAAAAAACCCCATTGAGAAATTTTAGTTTTTGAATAAAATTTTTATATTAAATTTTTTCTATATTTAGTTTTCATCATGTAGAAAATATTTCTACACCGAAAATTAAGGAAAAATAAAATAATTAACACTAGAAAGACTGCAATTTTTTACTTCCTTTAAAGTAGGGATGGTCATTTTTATCTTTATGTTTTATAACTATTTTCCTAATAAACATCAATTCAGCGATTGAAACGATGTGTTTTTTTGAGGCAGTGTGAATTCCACAAACAAAGGATTTGCGAGAGTTACGCGTATTGCTTCTTTTATTTTTACATTCTTTTCCTTTACATAAATGCCTTTTCTTGTTATCCATTGGCTAAAACAAAGTTCTTTTACCAAACTGAAAAAATTATGCTATCATTTGTAGTAGGATATTGAAAATACAAGCTAGAGAGCATCTTTTTGTACTCGTTTTACAAGTATTATATCTAGCCATTTGATCCATCAAGTCAACACCATACTTATTTTTGTTATAAAAACTCACAGTATCTGGTATAGTTTTTTTCGGTTCAAGGAAAATTTGCCTAATAGGAAAATCGCCTTAAGACCATTTTAGCGTAAAACAAGTGTTCGTGATACAAACAGTTTGGTTTCCGAAGTACCATTTTATCTTTTCCAAACAACCAAGCTTGGCTTTCGAAGTTTCTGATAAATAAACAACCAATAAGGAAATGGAGTAATTATTTTTTTATTTTTTTACTATGATCCAATCAAAATACGTAGACGATTTATAAAATACTTTATTATTTAATAAAATCTCCTTTAAAAATGATTCGTTATTAAGAACATACATGAAATAAAACAGAAAAAATGTAATAATTTAAAAAGTGTGCAGATTCCATGCAATACTACGCAAATATCTCTTTTCTGTGCAGAATTGTACCCAATTATTTGTCGTTGGAGTCTTGTGTTGATATCACTATATACCCTATTCATTCCTTCTGCAATAAAAAAATAAAGATAAAATAAAAAATAGGATAAAATAAAAAAAATAATTACTTGGCCAAATTTGGTTGTTTGAAAGAGATAAAATGGTACTTCAAAAACCAAACTGTTTTTATCACAAATACTTGTTTTACGGCAAAATTGTCTTGCGGCGATTTTTCCTATTAGGCGAAATTTCTCGAGGCGAAAATTCCTGAGGCCAGTTTTCCTACGGCAAACTTGTTTACAGCGAATTTTTCGGACACTGTTTTTTCTATGAGTTCTTCAATTTGTTCTACTTTATGCTTAGAACTCAAAATACAAAGGTTCTTTGTATTCTTACCTTTATAAATTGTCAAACTGAAATTGGATTTATTTGCGTAAATTACACTTGAGTATAATAGTTTCATTTTCAAAAGAAATGAGTTTATTATTTCACGACGATTTTCTCTTCCAACCATCGTGGTTTTTCTTTTTTCAAATTTTCTAAGTATGGCAAAAAGTTATCCATTGTCACATTGTATCTTTTGTCGAAATAAGGTGTCATCAATTTTCCACAAACATATAAAGCAAATGACTTCTCTATTCTGCATTTCATCTTACCCAAGTAAAGAAAGTCATTGCACAAATATTTTGAAGATTTATCCACCAGACACCAAAATTGATGCCAAATTTATTTGGTTTGATGGCATGCATTGAAGAATTGAACAACGGCATTTGGATGGTAAAAGCTGTTGATCTATATTATTCTAAAAGGTGGAACATAACAAACTGAGATTTTAAAGGAAGTTTTCCCAAATATCTCTAACAAAACTTCTCTTTTTCTTTGATTCTCTTTCTTGAAGTAGTGACATCAAAAACTATGTCTCATTTTATAATTTGAATTTATTTCAACTCATTGTTTTTTGGCAATTTATAAATCCATATTCTTTGTTCCAGAGATCATTCAAAAAAATACCTCTTGAATATTAAAGCCTAATAAACATTTTTATATCTTCTAAAACACCAAAAATATGTATCATTAAGTTTTCCATGTATTGTTGTAAATTTCAATATAGACTTCATCAAGTTATTGCTGAAAAGTAGTTGGAATGGTGTAAGAGAAATTCCTTTTACAATATTATGTTATGAATATGCTGTTGGACCAAACTTAGCTGTGAAATGTTTTCTTTAAAAATTCTTACTTTTTTAGAAATAAAAAACTGAGAATGTCACTCTGGTCCTGATTTTTAAAACGCTGTGTTTTCTGCTTAATAAACCCGTTCTTCTGAGCTTTCATAATATTCTGAATTTTCTAAATTTTCCATTTCAAAATCTTCATTTTCTGTATAAAATGAAAAATTAAAATCAGAATCTTCCATAGATTCCTTTATTTTTAATTAGAAACACTTGTTTTTGGCAATAGCAGATTTGCTTGAGAAAAATAATGAAAAACCTTACTGTATAAAAACTTTGCTAATGTTTTCCAAAGCTAAAGCAAAAATGAGAAAATAGATGAGAAGTGGAGAGTATGAAATGAAATCAATAAAGTTTGATTGATGATTGTATTTGTGAAAAAAGGCTCATTTTATATATAACGCCTATATTATGAATATATTCGTCTTGATATTCACATATTTTATAAATGTCAATTTTATAATTATTTGTGATTGAAGAGTAATTTATCATAATAGATACGTTGTTTTTATAAACAGGAGTTTATATTTTACTCTATGATTGCATAATTTTGTTGTTTTCATCAATGGTCATTTTAGTCTTTATAGGAATATAGTGTCATTAGTCATTCATTACATTAATATAAAAAAAAAATAAAAAAAATTCAAAAAAATATTAATAGTAAAAAAGTTTCATCTAAAATCTCAAGGTTAAAGAGCTAGAAAAAATGTTTTGAAAATTCTTTCTAGTGAAATAATCAAAATAAAAAAATAATATACAATCTAAACTTTATTATCAGTTAATTAGTCAGTCGTTTGTTTTTATTTGTAAACTTTCAAAAAATGCCGCTAAATATTAGCTGTCCAAAAAAAAGTTTAATAAAACTTGCTTTAGGTGATGGAAATACTATTCGTGAAGCCGCAGAACATTAAATTTGAATTATTATAATTCCGCACAAATATTGTTCAATTATATAAAGTTAACGGTTTTTTGGAACTTGACGGAAATGTGAAAAAGAGCATTTGATTGATACTGATTGGTTCGTGATGGATAATAATTGCCAAATTCATAACAAAAATTAGCCTTGATGATTTTGATGCACACATTACAATAAAGTATACTTATATCCTTATTTCTATGTGCTGAACGCTATTGAATATTTGTTACGAAGTGTGACGCAACTGTAAAAGAGAGCGTAGGAATTGCCAAAAAGTCGATGGAATTAGAATTTGATGTGATTGAATCGCAAAAGGGTGCAGCGGAATTGCAAATGGGTGAAGCTGAACTGCAAAAGTGTGAGATAGAAGTAAAAATGGTATATATGCTGCAGGCATGCATACTTTGTGAATAAACATGCTCATTATTTTGTCATGCATCAGTGTTGCGCAATTTTTCGCGGTAAATAGAAAATTTTAATTGTTTCAAATTATTTTTTTGCTCAGATCAATCCCTATTTTCTGATCTTGAGAGCGCGCAAATTTCAATTATAATGATGATGGACTGGTGTAAGTCGATTAAGTTTCAGAGCTTTGTCTAGTTATGTTATCATTATTGTTGTTATCAGCAGTAGCACAAATGTAATTAACTAATTCTCCTATATCTTTACATCAAAAACATAGCGTGAAATGCAAGAAAAGTAGAAACTCCATAAACTTGACTCAAACTAAAATATTTTAATTAATTTTTCATCACGCTTGTTAATATGCATATTTGTGGCATGCAAATTTTAGTTGTTTCATGCACTACAATAAATGGTGCCTCAAATTTTGATTTATCAATAAAGCGCAACAAGAAGAGTAAAAATGCTCTTTTCCTCGATAAACGCGTATTTTTCTGTGTTGCGTCTTCTAAAAAATTGTTATGACTCCCTATATGACACATTTGTCGCAAAAAATAGTGCTTACGATTTTTGATTCGTGTTGAAATGAGTGTTGAACTATTATTAAAGTGAGATTCTCACATTAATCCAGATGAATCAGAACATAAAATAACAAAGAAAAAGAAAAGCCACAAATATTTTTCTTTACAATAAAAATTGAAAACAGATTCTTTTCAAAATGTAAAGTTATATTCGCGTTAGAATCGAAATAGAAATTGTTTAGGTTTATTCTTAAATTTTATAATTATTAAAATTTAGTTTTTTTATATAAGCGTATTTTTCAAGTTTATTCAAAATGTAAGATAATATTATTAAAGGGGAGACAACACCTTATAATTTTGCCAATTATCTACTAACCTCTCAAAAAAATATAGAAATCATAAATTGTCATAATTTTATTCAGTATAAACGACATCACCCTCAAAAGTATGAAAACATCCAATAACTTTTCAAAATGTGATCCACTATAATCAAGTACACATTTAAACCATTTTGTATAAAATTTCGTCGATGTATGATTTGACCTAATAAATGGGGAGACAACGGTGTAAATTTTATCGTAATTCTAAGTATTCATTCAATTACCCATCAGAACACTTTAGATAGATTTTGGAGTGTATTTGAACTTATACTTAATTTTAATAAAGTTTGTTCCATGTTTGATCTGATATCAAAAGTCATTACGTTTTTGAATATTCATTCAACTAAATATTGCTACCATATATTTGAATAGAAAAGCAATTTTCAATGATCTTTTAATAATGCTCTAGTATTACTATAACGTAGTGTTAGAATGTTAAAAAAGAATGATAGTATGTTATATAATCTATCCGCATTAAGATTAAGAGATTTTTGGCTTAGATAATGTCATTTTATAACATATTTGCATAAGATTTTGTAAGGTTGGAGTCAATAATCTGATTTTTAAAAATATTTACCAAATTAATAAGAGATTTTTAGGCTTATTTGGTCGGGATTAATAATTCCAATATTGATTATTATCAATAACTACTAGGATAAATTAATAATATTATTTATCATTTTTAATATATATTTTCAAAAAGAATGAGATTATTGACGCTTATAATTAGGGTTAGAGGATTTCAACCTTTTCAAAAAATTTAAGGGGGGGGGCGGGGTGGCGTACACCTGCTCTGCCCCTCTAAATCCGCCTCTGTAGATTCTATGAATTGAACGTGTATAAAAAAAGTTAAATTAATCAACCACGATTTAAACCCACGACTACCAAGCTAAAAATCTCACCCTGCCTCACGCCCGCCTAAAAATTTTTTGCCATGCTAATTTTTTGTTGCGGTTTTCCAATTTTCTATTTTATAAAAAAATGACATCTATAAAAATATTTGTGTATGATTTTTTTACTTAAAAAATAATTTGCAATTAATTTAGATGAAGAAAATAAAGAAGAAGAAAAAGAAGAAGTTTATTAAAAAAGACATTATATTGAATATAAAGGAAGAACAGAAGAAAACATGAAAATGTAGCATAAATATCAGAATTATGAAGATTAAAGGTGTATGGAATGTAATCATGGTGTTCAAAGGCTTGGTAAACAGCCATCCGAACGCACAAATGATTAAAAGAATCATTGAGATTTATTTAAATTTAAACTATTTATACTACATTGACATTATTACTAATTGAATTATGTATTATATATATATATACAATAAAGAATCATATTATTTAGTTAATATAAAATATTTGTGTATGATAGAGAATTATAACATATAATCTCTTAGTTACAGATGTAGCAATGATCAATGTTGCATTCATAACCCTAATGATCGAACAATGCGTCCTTTAACTTGTTTTTATATTTGAAGATTGACAAGTATGACAGATGAATTGAGTTTCCAAAAGAATTTCTAAGCTATACTTGAGAGACTGTTTGCATAATTGTAATCTGTAAAATTCAATGTGAAGATCATTTTGATTGCGTAAGTTGTATATTCTCCTTCATTTTTATTGAATATGATCCAAAACTTTATGTATCATGTTATTAAAATATTTATATTAAAAGAAATTCAAGTTGTATTGAATCTGTTACCTTTAAAAGTTTCTCTTTAAGAAATAGTTTTGTAGTATGTGCGTTGTATCTTGTAAATCTTATAGAGTTTTTTTGAATTACAAATAAAGTGTTTGTATTAGTGAAGCCTCAAATCAAATTGCAGTAATTCAAATAAGGGGAAATAGCGATTTATATACTAGCATTTTTATTCTATAACATAACTTGTATTTGAAATGTTTTATGATCCCAATTACTTTATTAAGCAAAAAATAATAAAAAGTGGAAAGTTTAAAAATTCAGTTAGTTTTATTAGCTTAAATGTGGACTTCTTTTAGAGGTAGATATAGCATGTGTATAATCGTAATATTTAAAGCTATCTTACACGTAAAACTCGTTAACTTCATATTTTAGCCTTACCAGCACAAATGTCTGAAAGTGTTGATAAAATATTTTTGGAGACAAAATTTTTTTGTTAAATACGTACCACCTTATATCCAAATTTTGGAAAAATAACTTTTTTTCTTCAAAATCAGTGTGTGATGCTTATGATGTAAGACCGCTTTGACGGAAAATTAGATTACTAAGATGATTAATTTCTTTTTCCTTCACGCGCCTTTTACATCTTAATTGTATTTTTATATTATCTTCAATGAAGAAAGCAAAATAAAGATTAGAATTTGGAAAGTTAAACTTTGAAGCTTTCACTAAAGCTCCTTCTTGATCCGCACCAAAAGTAATCTTAGTATATTTGAGCTGATCTATTAAAAGAACACCGGGATGGAAAAAAGATGAATATGTCGGATAAGAGACATTGAAGTGTAGAAGAATCGGCCCCTGAAAAATGTGTATGTCTACCATTAGGTTTTCCATTTTGTAAAATGTACGACGTAGATGAAACAAAGAATTTCTCAAGATTAACTGTTCTTCCCCGAACAAAATATTAACTGAAGAATTTGTTTCAAAAATACAACTTTTTTTTGTTGACTGCCTTTTATAGCCCATTTATGCTAAAATTTTATAAGAACTGAAAAAGCCTGCGTAATTAAGGAAATAAAAGTAAAAAATAAATGATCAGATATAAATAGAATACATTTTTGAATAATGAATGCTAGAAAACTTGAAGCCAAAGTAAAACGAGGTTCATATTCACGATGTTATTTGAAAAGAAAATGAATGAAGAAGACAATTAAGTGATATTAAATATATATGGATATAATATTTATATGCTAATCTGGAATGAAATGAAAGGATTTTTTATGAGAGAGGAAATGCTTTTCTAAATTATAATAGAAATTATTTTCCTTTCAAGAGAAAAATTGTGTATTTATATGGGGAAGCAGAAAGGCGGGATGAACTTTTTGTTGTTAGTATAGAAAGGCTTATTACACGAGGGCATATTTTTGACGTGGATACAAGATCGCATTATTTTTAGGTAAAGACCATCCAATATGGATGAGAAACATTTTTGCAAAACATCACAACAAATCCAATCCTTTTAAATGTCACTCAGTTAGTTTATCTCATTTTAATTCTCAAAAATTTAATAAATTGAAAGGAAAAAGGATGATAGTTTCCACACATAGGAAGACCATATTATTGTGAAGGATTAAAGTTGTTGTGTAGGATTAATTTAAAATTTCTTATGTTAAAAAATTTCTTGTTATTAGTTCCAGGACTTCATGTACCAGTTGGAGGTTATCTTCGTGAGATTTCATTGGGATGGAGTTGTAAAGGTCTATAACATCAAAATAGAAAAGAATGCAATCGGTAGAGGTTTTCTTCTTTATGGGCGTTTTATTTAGGAAAACTTTGGAATTGGGTAGAGATTAGTTGGTAGAGGTATTGGAAGCTTTGGATAATAAATTTTTGGCTGACTTTTTCATTCGGAGTATTGATATCTGACTTGATCGTTCGTAGAAGAGTAGGATTGGGTTCTTTATGTGTTTTGGGTAAAGAAGGTGCTGTGTTGGTAGCGAACAAATGGTTGAGATCCTGAAGAACAGAGCTACATCACAACTCTCTAGCCTCAAATGAATCCCCAATTGCAAACACTCTCCACCACCAACCAACCTTATTGCACGCCACCTTTACACCTCTATGCACGCACACGCAAACTGGCTCTCCTTTTTACAACACAGTACTCTCAATCCATTTATTTGCTTACACATTCTACATACCCCTCTACTTGATCCTGACGAAGAGCGTGCACTCGAAATATTGATCACGTATATTTATTTATTTTCCTTTTTTTGCTTTAATAAAGTCGACACGCTTACTTTCTTGATAAAGCTAAAGGCTGGTGTATCCACAATTACTTCTCTATCAATATGAATAAAATTCAATACATGATATATGATTATTGAGTTATTAGTCGTGCATTAAATTTTAAATTGTCTCATGCTACTTCGGAAGAAGTTGAGTTCTATAAGCACCTTGGAGTTATCTAAACAATCCAACTTATCATTTATTACGCACTTCAAAAATATCACCAAGGATGTATCCATGTTTTAGGTTATATAACTAATATATAATCTGTCCATGTTATCAGTGAAATCTAGGTTAATTTTGTTCCACTCCTTCTTTCAATCAAAAATAGGTTATTGTAACTTAATTTGGGATTCAAATAGCATCATATATAGTAATAGGCTTGAATTCAAGTGTTTGAATAATTTATTGATCTTATTTGTTAGTTAGCATTATTTTTTGTGCTTTTGCTTTTTTTTGTTTAGATCCAATGCAGTCATGCATTGTTGATTTCATCTCAGTCCTACCCTCAAACTTTACTTCAATTCTCGCTATTTTCATTTCATGCTGGTCTTTGTTTTTTCATCAATATTTTTGATTTTTTTCAATTATTCATCACTTTCAAGCACAACTTTGTAAAAATTGTATACCTAACTTATTATCCTCATATATTTAACAAATTTATGAGCTTATAATGATTATTATTGATTTCTTGGTTGAAATGTTTTATTCATGTATGTAGAATTAAAACTAATTTTTTTCCATTTTAACACCCTCTCCCCACTTGTAACGTTCCGTAACACACTTTAACAACTCTCTTTGTACATATTATATGTATAGCCACTAATAATTGATTATTATTGTTATTATAATTTTATTATAATTAACTCCTAATACAATCTTTTATGTTTAAATTTCTTTGACTTTATTTGATAAATATACTTATTTATCCAACTTTGAAGATGAAAAAACTTTTGCCATCTGAAATTTTTCATTATTTCTTTTTCGCATAGTATTTATATAGTAATATATAAGCTTTTCAATTTTGTTCTGAATAAATTCAGATAGGTTATTGACGCGATTTGGAAGTAATATAAATCGGTGTGTGGAAGCTTTCATGCTTTCCTTAATTAAGAAAAGATACAAGGAAACATCGGAACGCAATTGTAAGTGCAACATGCCACCAGTGACATAGCCAGTGAGTGCGACGAGAGCGGTGTCCTTGTAGATAAAATATCTGGCCCAATATTTTGTATTGTGTGCTTAAAAATTGGAGTCCCTCTAAAAAATTTTTCCCTCCTTTCAAATTCCTCGCTACATCGCTGCATAACACACTTTTAGTAATCGGTAAGAATCTTTGTTGTTATCTTCTATGATCATTAGCCACTATAAATAAAGAAAAAGTCATCTTCATAAATTAAAAAAAATTTTTTTTTAATTCTTAGAAAAATCTATTTTTTCATTCTCAAAACTTATATTTTATAATTGCTTAAGATTTGAAAAACCAATATAACCTCTTTATAATTTTTTAAGTTTATGAGTAGACTCATGTTAGATTATATGCATCGGCATTTATACCTAATTAATATGCATATTCCGAAAACGAAATCAAAAGCGAATTTTAATTTTAATTTTGATAAAAGGATGAATTTTATCTTTAACATTCTGACACCTCAATATTTTGTGTATATCCAAAATACCGATAGTTTCTCCAAATACTAGAATGAAAAATAATAAAACTTAGATAAAAAATTCCTACTCCTACTTCTGATCCTGAAATGTTTCTTTTTTAAAAAGTTTCTTTTTTTATTACAGCTATTTCTTTTTTCTTATTTTAATCGTATTTTAACTTTCAATACCTTTAGTGATTGATAACTTTATACTTTTTAAACGTATAATTACATTTAGGTTGCATATATGAATTGAAGAAGAAGAAGAAGAAGTTTATTTGAAACAAAACATGAGTGACACAATGATTACATAATGTATTAATGATTATAATTTAAGTGAGTGGAATCAAACTTCATCAAAGCTGTTTGAATTTAAAAAAAAATAGAAGAATAATTCGAAATATAGAAAAATCAAAATGTGACACATTAAAATTACCATAACAAAAAGACACACAACAATAATAAAAAAAATATATAAAAAAAAAGAGAAAACTGTGCAATTCAAAAGGCCCATGGGCCGCTTAAATGATATTGCACAAAGAAAAAAAATAATACAATGTTAGATAATATTCACATTAGGATTAGAAGTTTTTATAGTTGCAAAAAAAATCATTTGTTCACTAATAAAAATATACACAAAATTTCACAATAAGCAGTTCGAAACATCAAGAAGCAAATTGGATTGAAAATTTACAAGAAAATCAGTTACTTAGAAAGCATATAATAATCCAAATCATAAAATGGCTTCTTTTTCTCAACTTTAAAAATCACACTTCCTTGCTATTTGATCTATCCTCTCATTTATCTGCTGCGCCGAATATCTTATATTAGCTTTTCTTGAAATCAAGTTCTTTTTAATTATATATATATTTACTTTTTTTCATTATTTATTTTTATTATATTATAAAATTTTTTGTATTTAGTGTTAGTTCCTAATGGAACATATTGATAAATTAAAAGATCTTTTGGGTAAAATTGAAACTCTTTCTAAAAAAGAAATAAAGTCTAGTCTTTATCAAATTATTTCCAAATTTAATGAAAAAGATTCATTGAATTCCAAACTTTGTGATATAGACAACAATGTAAAAACTGTTTTAAATAGTTTGGACTCAATTAAAACCTTCACCTTTCCTAATACTGAAAAAAGCTTAGATAAATGTTCTATTTTTGATAACAAATTTTCTAATGTCAAATCCAATAAAACTTATTCTGACGCTGTGAAAAAATCCAATTTTCTTAAAGTTAAATTCGATAAACACGAAGATTGTCTTGAGTTTAAGAAGTTTTCCGATACCGCTTTATCTAAAGTTAAAGTAAAAAAATTGAAAACTACCAAAAATGCTTTGATGTTTACATTTCCTAATTATACTTCGTTAGAAAACGCTAATGAACATTTTGAAAACAAAATAAAAGATGATAAAACTGTGCGTATAACTCGAAATCCTATTTTTAATCCAAAAATTATGATAAACAATCTTAATAGTGATCTGAAAGATGACGAAATTTTAAGTTTAATATATGACAAAAATGAATACATCAAGAAATCTATAGATACTGGAAAGCTTTTTAAAATTCTTTTCTCAAAAATTAATGCTAAAACTAATATAAAATTTATGGTTTTAACGGTTGACCCTGAAATTAGGTCTTTAATTAAATGTAATAGTGATAATTTGTTCATTGGGTATAAATGTCATCATGTTATAGACTTTTTTTCTTTCAAACAATGTAATATTTGTTGTAAATATGGTCATAACTCCACATCTTGTAAATCTTCCAATTCACCAACGTGTAAGTTTTGCTCTGGTTCTCATCTATCAAGTGTGTGCCCTGATATGTCTAATAAAGACATGTACAAATGTACCAACTGTATCCTTAAAAAAATCAGCTGTTTTAATCATAATTCTTTTGATGCTATATGCCCCATTTGAAAAAGTCAATATAATTTTGTTAAAAATAATACAAATTATAGTTATAATGATTATACATCGAATGCCAATAATGAATAATTTTTTTGCCAATTGCTCGGTTTTTTCCAACATTGATTTTAACTTTTTTACTATTGATAGCCTTAAAAATTTCTTATATTCTCATAAAAATGGAGCGTCTTCATGTGATCTTTCAGTCTTCCATCTTAATTGTCGTAGCTTGGACAAAAATTATGATGATATTAAATTATTGATTGATGAAATAGGTTCTTCTAAAATTGACATATTTGCCCTTACGGAAATATGGAAACCTAGATGTAACAATGATATAGATGGATATAACTTTATTTGTTCTGAGCGTAAGCAAGGTAGAGGTGGTGGGTTAGGTCTTTACGTTGATAATATGTATGCATTCAATCTAGTTTGTAATAATCTTACTTTTACTTCTTTTGAAGTCATGATTGTTGATGTTTCAAATTTTAGAATTATTATAATCTACAGACCTCCTTGTCTGGACTGCAAGCTATTTTTATTAGAATTAGAAACATTATTTTTAAACACCGATGCTAAGAAAAATACTCTCATTTTAGGAGACTTTAATTAAGATTTGAACAAGTTTGATATTTGCAGAAATGTTTCTAATTTTTACAATTTAATGTATGAAAAAAGTTTTTATCCCTGCATTTTAGGTCCAACTCGTTTTGGTAAATCAACTTCAAGCTGCATTGATAATATTTTTTCTAATTTTAGTTGTGCTGGTATTATTTCAGTTAACATAGCTTTGGATATCTCTGACCATCTTCCCAATTTTATTGTATGCAAAAATTACTTTAAAAATGTCAATCACTTTAATTTAAATGATGAATACTGCAGAATATATAATAACAAAAATTTTAAGAATTTTTATTCAAACTTGTATATAGAAGATTGGCTCATTGACATTAATAAAGGTGCAAATGAGTATTATGATGAAATGATAAAAAAAATTACTAAAATAATTGATATAAGCTTTCCTTTGGTAAAAAGAACCTATCCATCCCATAAAGTAAATACGTGGTATACGAGTGAACTTAATAGTATTAAGAAAGTCAAAGATATGCTGTTTCATAAATTCTTGAAAAACAGAACCCTTGAAACGTGGAATTTATACAAGTCAATTAGAAGTAAATATAATAAAAAAGTAAGGTTTTTAAAAAATGAGTTTTACCGTACAAAGTTTTCAATTTTACGGAATAATGTAAAGGATTCATGGAAAGTTATAAACAATTTACTTGGGCGTAAACGTAATATGCTAATCCCATTGAAGCCAAACGATTTTAATAATTTTTTCTCTTCTTTTTCCTATCAATCTAATTGTCATCATTTTCCCAGCTTTAATATCTCCCCAGTTATGAATTCCTTCTTTTTTGATGAAATTTCTGTTGATGATATTGTAATTACAGCTACTTCTTTTAATTCATCTTCTTCTGCTGGTTGGGACAATATTT
Organism: Nectonema munidae; assembly: GCA_030549495.1. Taxonomy (NCBI): domain Eukaryota; kingdom Metazoa; phylum Nematomorpha; class Nectonematoida; family Nectonematidae; genus Nectonema; species Nectonema munidae. Next base: position 33,953 of record JAUIRK010001006.1, read on the forward strand.
CTAATAAAATCGGTATGATTTTTATAAGTTTCTTATCTAAAAATATTTGTTTACTTTTTAACAAAATTTTTCTTGAAAGTTGTTATCCAATCAGTTAAAAAATCGCCAAAGTAATTCCAGTCTTTAAATCAAGTAATAAATGCTATCCAAGTAATTATAGACCCATTAGCCTCCTTCCTTTTATAGGTAAAATCTTCGAAAAAATTATTTTTAACCGGATGATAAAGTATTTAAATAAATTTAATATTATCAATTCAAGACAGTTTGGTTTCCGGCCTGGTATGTCGACTGATTTAGCTGTTGGAAATTTAGTAAATTATAATTTAGAGACCTTGGACAATGGTTTGGAATCGTGTGTTATTTATATAGATTTTTCAAAAGCTTTTGATAGTATAAATTATGAATACCTACTAGCTAAACTACATAGATATGGTTTTAGAGATAAATTTTTAGAACTTTTAAAAAGTTACCTTTCCAATCGTCAACAATATGTTTTTGTAAATAACAGTGCGTCTAAGTATTCTAAATTAAATAAGGGTGTGCCACAAGGCTCTATCCTTGGCCCACTTTTATTTATTCTTTATGTTAATGATATTTTTTCTCTTCAAAATTCTGATTTTACTCTTTATTTGTACGCTGATGATTGCACTATTTTGTATCGAAGTAAAAATCTTTTTTTAGATCAATATATTATTAATAAGTTTCTCTCTGAATTTTATAATTGGTGTTGCACTAATGAGCTGTATATAAATGTATCAAAGTCCAAATATATGATTTTCAGTAAGTTTAACAAAAATATTTGTCTTTTTTAAAAATTGGAGAAAACTATCTTCAGAGGACGAATACTTATAATTATTTAGGAGTAACTATAGATTTTAATCTTAGTTTTTCAAATCATTTCAATAATGTTTTAAAAGATACCTCAATAGCACTTGGCATGTTGTTCAAAATTAAAAATCTTCTTGATACTAAGACCAAAATAAATATTTAATATGCCCTTTTTCATTCTAAGATTCTTTACTCTAACTTTATTTGGTCTTCATCTAACGTGTCCAAACTCCCAACTTTACAGAAAAAACAAGACAGGGCTTTGAAAGTTCTATTCAATAGGGATGCTGAGTATATACGTAGTTTATATAAAATCCCGAATCTTTTACAAATTAGACAAATTCAATTATCTCTTTTTGTTCATAAATGTATAAATCTAAAACATGAAATTAATTTTAATTATTGTGAAAATCGCCAGTTTCATCTTCACAACTTACGCAATAAACACAATTTAAGAAATATAAGATACAAATTTGCCAAAAGTAATAAATTTTTTATTAAAAAGTCCATAAAAACCTGGAATAGCCTTCCCATTTGTATTAGGCTTCCGAAAAACACTTGTAGTTTCAAACGTAAATGTAAAAAATTTTTTATTTCAACTCGTTAGTGTCTTTGAGTATATTTATTACCCATACTATATTTTATATCTTTGAGATTTTGGTACTCGTGCTCTTTTGTATTTTTTTTTTTAGGTAATTCTTTTTCATATTCCCCTTCCAACCACAATGCATCTCTACATCCAGCATCAATTTTTCGCCAGTTCATCGCTTCTCTATCAGCAATAATTGATATTTGCTTTCTTCTCTCTTTTTTTTACGTATGTATATATATATATATATTTTGAAAATTATATGCTTTGTGAACATGTTTGAAAATTGTCTTTCTCCTATATTGATTTTAAAATGATACGTTTTGGAGTTTTTTTTTATCCTATTATATAACTGTTCCTCACTTCTTTTTTTGCCTTTATAATTATTATCTGGATTTTTTCTCCTATTTTTTATATCATTTTTAAGTCCTGTTGTTAATATGAATTTAGTATAGTGTTCCTATTTTTTTATAGGTGTGACAATAACCTATTTGGTTTGATCCACCATGCTGTGTTATTATTCTTATTCTTCCCTCTTTTTTTTTTATTAAAATAAAAAATTTAACTTTATAGTTATTATTGTTTCAAAACTAAGCCAATTTAAATTTGATAGTTTGATAATATTTCCATCTTTTATAATACGGGAGAATGATTTTCAATTTATTTCGTAAATCATATCTATCTTTCATTGGGTTAAAATCTAAAACATCTAAAAATGTATCAGGAAGCTGATTGTTGAAAAACAATGTGAGATCATTATGTCCCCACAAGATAAGACAATAATTTATATAGGATAAAAAAATGAAACATATAGAAATTTTTTGACTTTTAAACTAAAGGCATTCCGGAAAAATTTAAGTATACCAGTAACTCTCTAAAGTTTGTTCACAATACAAGCAAGGTGACAGCCCCATTTTAGTTCATTGTCAATGACAACACCTATAGTATTTCAAAAGATTCAGTGCATTTGAACATGAAATTATCGAGTTTAATTTTAGATTCGCTCTTACTTGTGAATAGCATCGCTTGAGATTTATTGAAATTTACTTTCATACTGTTTACGGAACACCAATTTAAAATTCCATATCTAATTGATCATTAAAGTAATTGACACTGATAGTTTCATCATCCAAAGAAAAAGGTATATTTATCGTAAGATCTTCAGCAAACGTGAAAAAAGTCAGTTTTTCATTAAATAAGTGAAGATCATTTGAAAATATTAAAAAGAGCAATATGCCCAAAATAGAACCCTGAGGAACACCTGAAACAACATCTATTTTTTTAGAAAAAGAACTATCAATAACAACGTGTTGTTGACGATCTTTTAAATACGATAGAAGTAGTTTTTCCTTAAATTATCATTTGAAGATTTCTTCATTTTCAAAAAATTTTTATTTCTTTGGGGATATATGAATTGATGAATCTTAGTAGATGTTTTAAGAGCACGAATATTTATTAGTTTATTTACATGATATATTTAAAAAAGTTTAACAAAAATTCTTGATTTTACTTGATTTGATGTACTTACTACCTTCTTTCTTGGCGCATGTACTTACTTTGGGTAGTATCAATGATTCACGCGTAGAATATATGCTATTTTCGAGACATTTCTTGGGCGAATCAAGAGAGTTTTATATAAATTTCAAAGAAAATCTAAAAAATATTCATTTTGCCCAACCAATGCAGATCTAAGCAAAACTTCATCTCTTTTAACTTCTTTGTGTAACAAACTTATTAATTCACTAATTATTTTGCATTTCCAACATATAATAAGTTTTAATACGAGATTCTTTTTTCCAGAAATATTATTTTTTATAATCAAAAGGTATACTTGAAAAATTTAGCCTAGCTTTCAAATTACTTTTCCAATTTTAGTGATGAACTTTTCCAAATAATCACTAAACTTTCCTTGATATTTTTCAAAATATAATTAGCTTTTAAGTTGAAATTTGCATATCTTCGCAGTTTAACTAACAATCATTTTCATCACTAAAAAAATTTACGAAAATATCAAATTCTTTATTTATAATAGTTTAAATTTATTGTTGCGTCGTATAAGTTTTTGCTTTAAACGCCTTGCACATAAAACTATATTTACTTTTTGAAAAATGTGTTTATGGCCTTTATAAGAGCTTTTTCTTCATCACAACAAGCATGATATCTCTTTTACCTATTTTCATCGCCAAATGACTAAAAAACATGAAATATGTTCCATAATTAGCATTCCAGTGTAGAAACATTGGACTTATGAATTTCGGGTTATGAAGAGTGTGCATTCTTATCATTTTCTTCTCAAAACACAATCCTTCTTTAATCGTAGTTGGAAGGAGAGTTGGCGTTAAATATATTAATTGTATTTATTAAAACAATCAAAAAATTTAATATTGAATTTATTATTGTATTTGGAGTCGAAGTCGGCTCGTATCAGGAGTCGGATATTTTCCCTCAGATTCCCCAGCGCTGTTCAATACTTACCTCGTCAACTTATTTTTGTAAATTTTCTTGTTGTTGATTACCAATAAAGAAAGGGGGGAAAAGGGAGAAAAAATTTTTTTTTTGTATTCGTGATACACAATAAACATTGATATTGACAATGCTAACCAAGGAAGCAATGTTAAAAAAAATGTTCTAAGCAGAAATTATATATATTAAAAATTGAAACTAAATAAACAAATAAACCGACAATAAAAATGTCCTTTAACATTTGAAGCAAAGGAAAAGAGATATGATTCTTTGAAGTAATCTAAAATACTGATAATAAAAATTAGTAACAGAAAAATTGTATCAAATAAGATTTTTATAAACAAAATAAGAAAATAGATAAATTTTTGATGTCATAGATTGAGGGCCATCATATAACTAACTGCCAAAATGAAAAAATATTTATATTCAAGCATGGATGATTGAAATTAATTGCATTGGAACAAAAAAGTATATAACACGTTTGAAAACATTGAATTCCAAAAAAGAAGTCATTTTCAATTTGTAGAATTGCATATTTTTTATAGTTCTAAAATAAAAATAAAATACCAAGAATGTATGTAAAATAAGGATCTGAAATTGCACGATTTCACACTTCACTGGTCATATAATCACTTTTATAGTCTAAAAAACAAAAAAATAATTAAGAAACTATAACCTATTTTGAGCCTGAGAAGATGGGTTATTTATTTATATTATAATATATTTAATGATAAATAAATTCATCAATAAAATTTTTATAAAAATTGTAAAATTACATGGTGAAAAATATTACTGACTACTAATCTAACCAAACCGATGGCTCTCCTTGGTTTGATTCTTGTTCTCTGTTTTATCCTTCCCTTAGTTTGCTTTGAACTATAAGTCTATATTTAGTTTAGATTTTAGTTTTTGGGGATTTTGAATAAATTTCTATAATGGTGTATTTATTATAAATAAATAAATAAAATAATGGGGTATTGAAAATGGATATATTTATCATGATGCAAGTGGAGTAATCGTATAAAGGGTAAGCGGATAAGTGTGTACTAGTCAAGCAGGTGGGGCATGCGTGCGTAGGGTTCGTTGATGGATATTACTTCGCATTGCTGAGAAAGGATTATGTTGATTAGGTCCCATGCCGTTTTGGAATGATTTAAATCGATGTTCAGGAAATTAAAATGTGTAATTATTTAGTGTTGTGCCAAAATTGAGTTGTGATTTATGTAAAAATGCATGTCTTAGATGTTGCAATATAGCATGTACCTTTTATATATTCTTTTATTTAGGAACAAGATACATTCCGTTGTGCCGGTTTTTTACCCTGGTTTTCTTCCTCTGAAGAATTCAAAGGTTTTTACGGTTAGGTAGTGCTCTAGCGACGCGATTCTACGTGGTTAGTAATCAAGCTATCACTAGACAATAAGTTTATTTCCCAAATTGGGAGCGTTCGCGTTAGGATTGTATCTTTCACTCAGTTTATATATTGTCACATAAATTCTTGTAAAATAATATATATAACAAGGTATAGCTATTCTTTTGTAACAAGGGCCGATAGGTGTTTAGTGGGATGGAAAGTCCAGTTAGACTTGGACTCAGCATTCCGGGCGGGCCACGATATCCGAAAGGATGGGTGCGAACGTCACAAAACAACTTAATTAATTAATTAATTAATGTTGCAATATGTGGTAATTTGAAATTGAAGCATGTGATCTTTGTTGAGTCGTTTGTAAAGGCACAATATGTTAATGATGTCTGCGTTGGCCGCAGTTTGGGGATGAAGCGTTGTATTTTTGTTCCAAGTGACCATATTTGAGGCAGTTTCCGCATGGTTTTGTTCTGGGTTTAAAAAGGTTTAAGGTTTAAGAGATTGTATCCTAGGAGGACTTTTTGCTGATACGGAGATATTTAAAATTTAAAGGCTTTGTTGGTTCAACTAGGGGAGTGTAGGAGAAAGTTCTTGATTTGCCTAGTTGGATAGGGTTTACTAATTTCCCAATACTATTAAGGTTTTCATTGTGTTCTTTAGGGATACTTCTTACTATAAATTTGAGTATTGGAGTGGGTATGTCGCAAACGTTGACGCCGTTTTTCAAGAGGGAGGATTTGACTAAAGCTTTTTGTTGTGCATTTTTAAATTGAAAATAGATAGTACCGATATGTGCGGAGTCTGGTTTGAGCGATAGAAAGGGAATTAGTTGTTGAATTTTTGGTTTCGCGAGCGTAAATTTTGGCGATGAATGTCTTTTCCTTTTTGAAATGTGATATGATTAGGTGGTGTGATTTTAAAAGTAAGGTTGGTCTCTTGATGTTTTTTTGATTGAAGGAGTGTTGGCACTTTTTGGGTTGGTATTTGCAATGTTTGCGGTTGGGAGGACGAGATTGGTAATGGTTTGGTACTAACACTAGCATATGATTGTTTTATTGGTGTTGGTTTAGTTTTGGGACTTTCAAAATTTTTATTAAATGTAAAGCTATGTCATATTTAAGTTCATTGAACAATATTTGGTCGTTTGGAGAAAAAGGTTTTATTAATAAAATCATCATACAAGTGCTTCAAGGTTTCAGTTGTTTTGTTGGGTTGGTGGGAGACAGCCCTTTTGTTAGACATATAGACTATGCTTAGGGTAGGAGAAAGAAAAGTTTTCAGTAAATGTAATATAAATAAAAAAGATTATTATGTTTATGTAAGTATGTTTATATAAGTATTATATTTGTTTCAAAGATAAGTAATAAAAATTTTTTTCCTAAAATTCTTCTAGAAACTATTGGAAGGTATCACAATTAAAAGGTGTGTAGGGATAAATCAAAGTGATCTTTTCTTTATAGGAAGACATTTTAAAACAAACTGACACTATCATTTTTATTAAAGTCAAAATAAAAAACTTTTAATATAACATGTCCATCATACATACATATGTATGAGTGATTGAGTGAGGAAATCTCTAAGCACTTTCCAGCTTTGGCTGATATCCTTGCAGGTTGCTACAGTTTGGGATTTGATGATTGTGTGGAGTTTAGTTGAAGAAAATTGTGGAATTCTAGTATTCTAGGAGAAAAATTGTATGTACTATTTGTGTTCGGTATATAAATTAAAAAATGATAAGAGTATAATTAATTAAGAGGTGTGGGTGGAATAAGAATTTGGTGTGCGATAAGGATTGGTTCACTTTTGTTAATTAAAATAGAGGTATAATTGGATGTTGTAAAAAGTCATATAGAGAAGTAGGAGGTTGGTTAAAGTGTAAACAGAAGTTAAGTAGTTTACCATGTAAATCGTAAAAAATTGGGCAGTAGAGAATTATGTGTAGGGCTGTTTCGATGTAGGGGCAACCAAATCTACATAACGGATTGTTGTGAAGTTTGAATCTATAGAAGTAGGAATAGGTTGGGCAGTGTGATGAGAACCACTTGATGGAGTTGCGGGAGGGAGTGATGTTTTTGTTGTGAATGGCAAAGTTAATCAAGGGTGGTGCGATATTAGGAGATGACCATGTGTTCAGTATAGATGCATGTGCGGCTTTAATGATAGTGGATAAAGGGAGAGAAGGTAAGATAAAAGAATGCGTGTTTGAAGGTGATGTTTTAGATAGTCTGTCAACACTATTGTTTTCAGTGAAAGTGGAGTGTGCGGGAGACCAATAGATTGTTATGTTGAAATAATTGGAAAGTTGGATAAGTTTTGTGGCTAAGCTGTAAGAAGATTGAGGGATTTTATGATTAAGATTTAGGTCATTGATGATGTTTTGGGCATCGGTGTAAAAGTGTATTTGAGTAAAGTTGAGGCAGTAGATGCGAAGATTGTCTATGAGGTGATACAGTCAGCTAAAATAGCAAAAGTTTCTGTTTCGTAGGATGAGGTATTGAAGTCAGTATGTAAGACCATGGATGTAAAAGGAGTTTGAGAATTGGTGATGAAAAAGGCGTAGGCAGCTTAAGAATGGAATGCAATTTTGGAACCGTCGGTAAAAATAAATAAGTGTTTGGTTGTCTGAGCGTTGCTTTTTGATTAGGTTGATAGCGATGTTTTTGTGTTTGCATAGGAAAAGGATTGTAGGGCGTAATTTTAGAAGGATGAATAAGAGAGATAGGATGGATTTCAGGTGATATAGAGTACTGGGTAAGATGTAGAATGTATTTGTTGCAGATGGTGGCAAAATATGAAAGCATTTTGGATGAGGAGGGTGTGTATAGCGTGGTGAAGTGATGGATAGAGGGTAATGCTTTGAAAGTTTTGGAATAATGATTTACTATAGGGAGAGTGTACGTGAGAAGTTTGAGCTTAGAAGTTGAGGTAGTGTGATAGGCGTTTGTAATCGTGAGGAGGCAGGTGCGGTGAATTTTGTTTATGAGGGTTCTGGTATTTTGTAGTTTTACAGTGTGACCCCATGACAGAATGCCGTATTGGATAATAGGTAAGATAATAGAAGAGTATATATATTTGGAAATTTTTGGGTGGAGACCGCATTTGCATGATATGGCTTTTTTGAATAAGAAGATTGTAGATGTGAGTTTGGAGAGTATATTCTTTAGATGTAGAGAGAATTTTAGGTTGGATTGGAAAGTAATGCCAAGATATTTTAGGTAAGTGACTGGTGTGATGAGATTAGATGAATTTGTGTAAAGAGATTGTGGTGAGATTTTTTTCGTGTAAAGTGAATTATATTAAGCTTGGATGTGTTAAAATGGATTTTGTATTTTGGTGCAAGTGTATCGATTTTGTTTGGTAAATGTAAAGAGAATATCATAAGAATAACATTGAGCAAAGTGTGAGTTAGAATTTATGCATGATAGGAGTGGATTGTTGAGTATGAGCCATAAGATGTCAGAAAGACAACCCCCTTCTGGAGTAGAAAGAGAGAGTTTTTTAATATGGAGTTTTTTAATAAGAGTTTAGGTTTTTTAGATTATGGAAGAAAACTAAAATGAGGTTGTTTAGGTAGTTTTGAATGAATTTGATTATATAAAGTGGATATTTATTTTCAATAAGATTGTGGAAGATCACAGGGTGCCATGCAGAGTTAAACGCATTGTCGATGTCTAGAAATGTGGTTGTCGCGATGTTGTTGTGACTGAGGGTGTGTTCTAGAAAGAGTGAGAGGTGAGTCAATGCGAGTTCAGTGTTTCTGTTCGGGAGGTATGGAAATTGATTTGGATGAATCAAGTTGTTTTTGGATATATAGTGTAATAGGCGTTTTCCTAGTAATTTTTCTAAAATTTTGCCAAGAGTTTGAAGGATGGAAATGGGTCGCCATTTTTAATGTGGTCATGGTTATAGTTTGGTTTTGGAATAAGAATTAACAAATCTTCCAAATGTTAGGGAAAAAGCTATGTTTGAGGCAAGCGTTGTATATGTTGAGGAGGTGAGGTTTTAAAATGTGATAAGCTTTTTTTTTATGTGTTTGATGATATGTCATCAAGGCTAGTGTATGATTTAGATATGAGGTTATTAATAGTATGATTTAACTCTTTATCTGTGATGGGTGGAAAAAAGGTTACTGTGTTATGTGTAAGATGATGATGAACTGTTTTCCTAATCATTGTGTTGAAGATATTATCTGAAGCTTGTGTATCAGAAGGGAAAAGAGAGTTTAAGAAAAGGGGGTTGATGTGTGTAGTGGTGTTAGGGTTTGGAAGAAGGTGCTGTGGTAGAGGGGTTCGAGATTTTTTGTTTTTGAGTTTGTTTATTAGATGCCATGGATTTGAGGGGGTGGGTTGCAGAACTTGATCCAGGATTGTTTTTTAGTCTGTGTGATAGCACTTTTGTAATTATGTTTGAGGGTGAAGTAAGATTGGATAGAGGAAGGGGTATATGATTTTCTTAATCGTTTTAGTGAGGCTCGAAGATCTTTTTTGAGGGATGTAAGTTGAGAAGAAAAGTAGGCGTTTTACCTTTTGAAGTGTTGAATGTTTGGGGTAGATGCTTGGATACAAGATGCAATAGTTTTATTGAGGTATGTTGCATATGATTCGATGTTTTTGGTTGATTCAGTATTGAGAGGGGTATGACTTAGAATAAGTTGAAGTTTTTGAAAGTATGAGGTCCAAAAGATTTGATTTCCAAATTGAGGACAGAAAGGTTTTGATTGAATAGGTCGCAGGTAAACTTGAAAGGTAATGTAGCAATGGTCAGATGCGGAGTGAGTATTGGAGATGCGCCAGTTGTGAATGAGACTTAGCGAATGATAGGTTGAGTTAGATCGATGTGTCATTAATAGGGTTTGTTTTGATTCAGTTTCATAAAAGTTGGGTGTTTGTTATTGTTGTCTGTAGTTAAGTTGTTGGAGGCAAGAAAGTTTTCAGTGAGAGTGCCACGACTGTTAGTTTTGGTATCCCAAATGAAAGATCTTGCGTTCAGATCAGCAGAGATGATAATATCGTGATTTTTTGGTAGCTCTGATGTGATTTTATTGAAAGCTTGTGCAAAGTTGTTAAAAATAGGAAGATCCGGGGATGGCGGAGAATAGAGTGAGTGAGCAATAGAGTAATGGTAATGGTTTGGAAGGGATGAGGGTAAAAATGTGTTATGAAGCGGTATGTTGGAATAGAGGAGTATTGTGGATGGCTGATTTGATGAGTATACATACAAAATATTCGTCAGGGTTCACTGTAATTTCATCGCCGTAATTTCATCGTGGAAATTTCATCGTGGAAATTTCATCGCATAGTAAATTCATCGTGATGCAATTCATCGTCGGTATTTTCATCGTCAAGTATTTTCATCGTTCAGTAATTACATCGTCGTACTAATTTTATGTTTGACGGACGCTCAATCTTTTTTTGTAAATATCCCTTTATATTTTTTTTAAGTTTATCACGAACAATTCAATTATTTTTTAGTTTTATTATAAAAAAAATATCCTACGAAAAGATATTTATATATACACAGAATTTGAGAAGAAGTCAAGGAAGTTAGAGACAATGACGATAAGTCTATATTAAAGCTGCTTTTCCTGCACTTAAAGACATTTTGAGGTATGAAGATACAAATAAATGTGTAGTATACAGTTAGTAATTTTATAAAAATGTATGCATAATTGTATACGCAAATTGTGGGATTATCTTGTGACCCCGCAAGGAAGTAACGGTCAATCCATAAATCTCGCGATGTAGTCACTATACGATGAAAATACTTAACGATGAAAATACCAACGATGTATTGCATAACGATGAATTTACTATACGGTGAAATTTCCACGATGAAATTACCGCGATGAAATTACCGGATACCATGTATGAGTGTGTAGTTGCATGTGTATTGTGGAATGTGAATATAGTGTTCGTAGATGAGTGGCTACGGTGCCTGCAGTTTGGTTTTGCGGAATTGCATTTCAGTGGAGTATGTCCATATTTGAGGCAGTTATTGCATTGTTTGGGTTTTGGTTTGAAAATATGTATGGTGAGAAGGTAGTTGTCGAGAAAGATTTTTCGTTGGTCAGTAAGAAAGTTAAAAATTTGGTTCCAGTAAGGCAGTGTAAGAGTATAGACCTTGTTTTCCTAATTGAATAGGATTGATTAGAGAGCCAATGAAAGGGATGTTTGGGTTTTGTTGAGAGATGATATTGTTAAGGTTCAAGTGTGGTATGCTATTTGGAATGCTTCGTATGATGAGTTTAGGTTTTTGAGTAGTAATGTTTTCTGCTATCCGTCCTTTTTTGGTGAATTGTGTTAGTGCATGCTTTTTTTGTTGTGGGTTATCGAATTGAAAATATATGGTGCCAGAGTGTGATGATCGTGTTTTGGTGATGGTGCAGTTATTTTTGAGGTTTCAAGATTTTTGATTTTGTTTATGAGAAGCTTTTTCTTTTCTAGTGGTTATGGAAGGGGAGGGGGGAGGTTGGTATTATTTTTATGGTGAGATCAGGCTCTAAAAAATATTTAATTTATTTAGATTTGATGGGGAGGTGGTGTTAACTAGTCAGGTGGTAGATTCTTGAGTGTTGTCTGGTAAGTGATTTGATAAGATGTTGGCGTAGGTAGGTTTTGAATTTATGGACTTTGATAAGGATTGTTTTTTGAGACAAGAAATGTTGTATTTAAGGTCATTAAAAAGTGTTAGATCTTGAGCAGACAACGCTGTGGTTGAAATGAAATTGTTAAAGAAAGAAAAAATTATTAATTAAATAATTCTCATTCTCTTCTGAATTAAATGTTATAAAATAATATGTTTTAAAATTCATCCATCCTAAAAAATCTATATGACTGTGGTTTGAGTAAGAGTTCCCTGTTCTTTTTATATTCATATCTTACAAATAGGTACCAAATAGTAAAGTTGAACGATGCTTTTTCTGGAATGTTACCTCTCCAAATTGGTGTTCTACAGGGATCCATTTTGGGACATTTACTTTTTAGCATTGCAATAAACAAAAATTTTTCTCTTTCAAATTTCTCATTTTGCAGATGACATCTGCGCATACCTTCTTTTGTCTAAAAAAATGGTAAAACTATTGATTCAGAGATTCTAAATAAAGAATTGAGTTTAATTTATGAATGGTGTAATATGAATAATTTGAATTTGAAAATCAAAATGCATGATAATTTCTAATAAGAATAGAAGTTATAATTTTTTGAAATTTACTGGTATTAATGAAGTAAAAATGGTTAAGATACTTGATTTAGTATTTGATAGCAAAATAAAGTTCAAGGAACATATTGATCAACTAAATCGAGTTATCGATTATTGTTTTTTTAACATGAAGAAGTTCGATCACACTGCACAAATTTTTATCGAAATAAATTCTTAAAATTGGAAGACATTTTTAAACAGAGAGTTGGCGTATTTCTCTACAAAAATTTCAAAGGTTATTTGTAAAATATGTTCGTGTCGTTGATTAATTATAACAAGAAACCCACATAAAATACTAGAAGCTTAAAAGAACCAATAAGGATTGATTATAGGCTTAAAGAGTCGGATATTTCAATTTTAAAAAAATAAAATGAATTTTATGATAACAATAAACATCTCTTCGGAAGTCATTACCTTCATTTAAAAAAAATAGAAATCACCTTTTAAGTACATACATATTATATGAGGCTAAAATAAGCCGCAGGGTAAGCCGCGGATATTTGTTTAAAAAAGAGCCCTATTTTTATATCATAAAATGGGAGAATATTTTCCATTTTTTCTAGAATTTTCTTTTTTCAAATTATTGTAATTTTTAAGTTTTATTACTTTTTCTATCCTAAAACTATCCAAAATGTCACACTTTGAATTATAACTCGAATGGGAGAAATATGTTTTTTTGCACTACTTGTCAAAAGTTTTATCACCAAGAGTCTGTAAGGTATTTTTTAAGTCTAAGTTTAAATGCTTTTAATGAAAACTTTAAAGTAGTAAGAGTATTAATTATATATTTTTTTTCACCGAAGTTTACGTTTTAATTATTTTATATTAAGAATGACAAAATTTAAGCAAACTTTTAAGGCCTTTTTTCATTAGATTAATTGAGAATCCTTTTTTGTCTTTAATCGAATTATATTTCTTTTGCTGTGTTAAAAATTTACGAAAATATTTTTGTGTAGGGTTCCTTGAAAGATTTATGATATTCTAGGGGTTCCGCGAAGCAGGGCCGGATTAAAGATAAATAGGGTCTGTGGCTTTTTTCAGCGCGGGGCCCCATGAACTTTAGCCCTCCAAAAATTCCAGCATTTATAATTTAAATTCAGGTTTTCACTCAATTAGTTTACAATTTTCCCTTTTATTTACAGACAACAGACAGTAATATTTATATATAATGCAGCATACAATTCGTTGACTCAAATATTGAGTAGGGTGCAGTAAAAAAAGTCACTTAAAAAACAACAAAAATTTTATTTCTATAAATCGATCATAAGTTATGTTTCATTAAAATGAATTTTTGTTTTTGATGCCATCAAATCTTAGAAAGCTTGCGCGATTTTTTCAAAGCAAACTCGTTGATTACACATGACATATCAATTTGCCGCAACAGATCACTCTCGGTTCCAAGCAAAACAAGGTTATTTAGTCTTTTTTGTTTAATGCATGATCGCAAATGATTTTTGATTAACTTAAGTTTGGAGAACGACTGTTCTCCTGAACAGTTAGAAATCATCAAGGTTAAATATATACGAAGCAAAATAATTGTATTTGGAAATACTGTTTCAAGATTCTTTCTGACAAGAAGCTGGTACATGAGTAATTCCAATGAATTCACGTTAACTTCTCTATCATGATAATCTTCTTTGTCATTTACACTATTAGAATCTGAAGATCTAATATTGAAAGCATTTGAAACTTTTGGAGATTCTAGAGTTTCTTTTGCAAAGCCTGTATTGAGGAAAGCTGAAAACTGTAGTAATTCATCAGACAGACTAGCATCAATATCTTTAAGATATGCTTTTTGAACATCTTTGGCTTTTTCAATAATTTCTTCAGTCGAGAGCTAAAGCTTTCGAAGAAATCCAAACTTTAAAGCTACGGTAGTATATGCACGTAGACGTTTTTGTAATTCAGCATGTAAATTGTCGATTATCACAAGAAACGTGCCTGTACGAAACGCACTGCTTGGAGTCTGTTTCATTTCCGGCTCTGATCCAGGTTGATCATAACGGCGATTTCTTGTACGCACCCTTCTTACTTAGCTCAGATAGTGTTCACATTTACAAATAACTTTTCCTTTTTTTTCAAATTCTTCAAATCTTTCTCGAAGCTTGTTAATATACTCAATAAGCGATTCATAAATATGAACAGCTGAATTAATGTCTTGATCAGCTGATTCCAAAACTTGGGTGCTTGCTTGGAAGCGGTGTAGGATGTGGTGCCAGAAAATAGAAAGAATTCCAGATTCCAACCGATTCATGTAGGTAGCTAGTCCTCTGGCTTCATTCCGGATATCAGCTTTCTCTTCACCATTATCAGCAATTTCCTCTAGAACAGCGTTAATTTCGTTGTAGCCTATAAACAGAGCTTTTGCAGCATCTGCACGTGCCGACCATAGAGTATCAGACATTCGCTTTACCGTAGGCAATGCTTTGCTAGAAAGTTGATTAGTCAGAATTTTCCAACGATGCGTCGAAGCAGCGAAAAATGAGTATAACTGTTGAAGAAAACTAAAAAAACCAAAAGCAAGCTCACAACAGTTCACAGCAGACTGACCAACAAGGTTAAGAGAATGTGCAGCGCATGGAACATATTCGGCAAACTACATTGCTGCCTAATGATTGCCAGCATGCCATTGTATCTACCACTCATGTTGCTTGCATTATCATACGATTATCCACGACAATCAGTAACATCAATGCCTTTGATCTTCAAAAATTCAAGTAAGCTGTCTGCTAACTCTTTTCCTGTACGACCATGCACTTCAAAAAAAGTCAAAAATCGCTCGACAGGACCTGAGGGCAACACGTAACGAATAATGCAAGTTAGTTGGTCAACATGAGTAATGTCAGGAGTAGAGTCTACCGACACTGAAAAATACTTAGATGCTCTAACTTCCGTTATAATCTGCTCCTGGACACGATTTGCTAACAAATCGATGAACTCCTCAGAAATGGTCTTTGATAAATATGATGTGTGGCCTCGTCCTTTGTTAGCATTCTGGTTGATGTGTTGTGCTAGAAATGGATCAAATTTAGCAAGCAGCTCTAATATTCCTAGGTAGTTACCATTTGTTCGAGATCCTATTACTTCATCCGAGCCACGGAAAGGTAAACCACGCTCAGACAGAAAACGAACAATTTCTGTCACTCGCTCAAGCACAGCATGCCAATAGTCACGCTCATCATCCACCTGTCTAATCAATTCGGAATCAATGCGGCAGCCAGCATCGCTACGTTGAAGAAGTTTGATCATGGCATCCTTATGAACTGCACTTTTTTCGTGTCGAGAAACACAATAAGACGCGTGTTTCCAATTTGTGTAGCCTTGTTTTCCAAAATTTGTGCATCAATTTACACGCAAAACAGAACAATGCACGCTTTGATGGGGAGTAGCAGAGCCAAGTTCGAGAATGTCTCTGTTTTGTGAGATCATGCGTGTATGTGAACAAACTTTTGTTGCATTGTCTTTTATAATTTTCTCCTTGA
Organism: Nectonema munidae; assembly: GCA_030549495.1. Classification (NCBI taxonomy): domain Eukaryota; kingdom Metazoa; phylum Nematomorpha; class Nectonematoida; family Nectonematidae; genus Nectonema; species Nectonema munidae. The sequence goes on from JAUIRK010001006.1 coordinate 49,878, forward strand.
TATTTAATAGATGATTCCCTGAAATCCGCTTCTATATTTCTACACTCATTACTTCCTTTTGCCGCCCAAAATTCTCTTATACTTTCTGAAATAGAATCTGGCCACAACCCTAAGTCACATGAATATGGATCGGTAGAATTGAACGTACTATTTGATTCTAAAAATTCATTAGCTATCATGGGTTCTTCTAGCACTATTGTCGGATTCTCATTTGTAGTTGTGGCATTATTATTATTATCAGTGGAATGGCATGTGGCATCTTTGTCATGTTGTGCTGGTAATTGTGAATCTGTAATAGTGGACTTAAGGCTGGCTCACTACTCGACATTTTCAACTTTGGGGAAAAAATATTTTTTATTTTTTAATTTCCAAAAACCCCTCTCCCTCTCTTTTTTTTTTTTTTTTTTTCAGAGAAAAACCTTTCACGAAATACACCACTTGTAAAACTCATATTTTAATTTATCTAAAACGTTTAAACAAAAAAAAGCATCATTTTTATTTTTTTGCAATAAAAAAATTAGTAGCTTAGTCACAGGCGTCCGCAAAGAGGGTGGCAAAATAGGCATTTGCCTTCCTCTGGAAAAATGTAAAAAATTTTCAAATGTATAAAATGTATCAAATATCTAAATGCATAAGATGCATTAGTATCAAGAAAATAAACAAAAAAATATGATCTAATTAATACATTTTATATAGATATCTGGGAGCAGGGCCGTAAACCCAGAAGGACGAGAAGGGCAAAGCCCCCTAAAAAAGTTTGCCCCTCATTCGTCCAAAAATACTTTTTTTCTTCATGCTTGTAAGGCCTATTTTAGCATAACCTTTTCAAAATTGCATGTCAATATAGATTATATAAAGAAATTAATCATTTATCTACATTTCCACTTTTATTTATTTCTGTCTTATTTTCTTTTTTTCAACTTGTTTATTTTCTATAAGCACATCATACATTCTGTTTTATTTTTTTTTTGATAATGATGAGCTAACACACAATCAATAATGTAAACAAAAAAAAATAATTCTATTTCTATATATCGTTGACGATAAACACATGGACTCTTTTCAAACCTATCATACCATAGCAATATTTTATAGCAATAAGACTTAATACATCCCACTATATCTAAATTGTGTAAAATATTCACGTATTGTGTCACCATACACAACCGAGTTTGATAAGAGCGCAGATCTTGGAACGGTTTATACCCAATTTCTATTCAGCCTCTGTCAAAACCTCATATTGCAATATGATTGCGTTGGTATTTAATTAACTTACAATACTCTCCTTAATCATTAATCTTTGAAAAAAAATTATAAACAAATTTATTTTGATAGTGAAACCATATTCAAAAAATTTAGATTTTCAAAAAACTAAACAAGTTAAAAAAAAGTAAAAAATTACTTACTTTTCAGGGTAAACTAAATATAAAGGTATCGGAAAATATTAAAAATTTTTAAATTTAATCTTTGCCCCCCTCTTCAAATAAATTTTCTGGACACACCCTTGCCTGGAAGCATGTATTATTATCATAGTATGAAAAATGCATGTTTTTAATAAAAATCACATTATTTGTTTCACAAATTATTACATTATTTTTATATTTGAAAAAAAAAGTTTGCCCCTCCCTACATTTTTTTAACACTTACAAAATTCAAACGTTGCAAATCACAGATAAAGATAATGTTAAAAAGATAATGTCAGGCAGGAATAAACTTGAAGAGAGAAGAAAATGAAAAGACAAAAATTATGTCATTCTATTTTGAAGCTCTTTGACAATTTTTGAACAATCAATTAAACTTCTCTTCTTTATTATCTTTATGTTATATTTAAATCAATATTATGTATTATATATTCAATATAATTGCTATATACTTTATTAAAAATCAAAGCTGCTTGCGGGGCCCCTCAAAATGCGGGGCCCGTGGCATAAGCCAATTCAGCCACTAGGTTAATCCGGGCCTGCCGCGAAGGTAAAGAGGTTGAGAAACGCTAATCTAGACTGAAAATTTGTCAATGCAACAGGCCCATTATTTTATCTCTAATAATATATCTCTCCATTGTACTGCATGCTGTATGAATATTTCGGGTTTCAGTTATGATTTCTCTTTAGAAGGATTTCAAAAGTATTTTCTTTTAATTAAAAAGAATTTTTTTTCTACTATTTTATTAAAACAAAAATTTTCTTTTATGTAAAAAGGTGTTATTAAGAAAAAAGGTTTTTGCTTTTGAGTTACATTCCTTTTATAATAATTGTATTGATTTTAACTCTTTATTTATTTTGAAAGACTATAATGTAGATAAATCATTAGTGCCTTTGAAGCAGGGGGGCAGTGCCCCCCCCCCCCCAATACTTTTTCTGCCTCCCCCTCAAATCATTTTATTTCCAATATGCTTGCCCCCTAAATTCCTTGCATGCCCCCCAACTTCCATTTTTTGGCTACGCCACTGCTTTGAAGACAACAGGTAATGGTAATTGTTTATTTAATAGCGAAAATTTTGCTATTATACTTCGTGTACTAACTTCTATTGAATTATAATTTCAGTTTTTATTATAATATTGAGTATGAGAGGGTATATTGTTTCGATGATTCTATTAACGTTTTTGTACATTTTTCTTGGTTCAATGTTTTTACTATGCATGCCCTTTCTTACGTTCTGTGTATTCTTTTAGGCTTACTGTTCCTCCGTATAACTCTCCAGATGATATAGCACATTTACCTAAGATATTGTTTCCAATTAATTTTAAATTTAAAAAAAATTTGTTCGTTTCAAATAATATCAAAATTTAATTTACATGTACCAATTACCAATCCAGTCATGTAAAGGTACCTGACCACTTTGACTCTTTGGTACAAAAAAGAATTTCTATGCATAATGAAAACTATGTGAGTAATATAGTGAATGATTTTAACGTAGTGAGTGCAACGGATAAATTTATGAGTGATTGCTCATATGATCAATCTTCAAAGATTTTACTTCCTTCAACACCTTCTCCACAATGTAGTGTATTATTTGTAAATGATAACAATATTTTTCATGCTTATACTTCACAATTTTCTACTGTTAAAAAAAGACTCTCCTTTCATAAAAATTTCTAATTTTTTTAATAATTAAAACTTCGCTTGATTTTGTAATTATTTCTGTAATTTTTTTGGACTAAGTTCTTTTAGAACAGGGGTGGGCAACCTTTTCAGAGTGAGGGCCAGATGATGCTTTTGGAAGGAGATCGCGGGCCGGAGTGGAAAACGAAATCTCAGAATTACTATATTTTGTATACATGTAAAATTTCATCAATTTATCATTGATTTTCAATACATTGATTGAAAAAAAAGTATAATACATGAATAAATTGTACAAAAATTGCATTGAACAGTCTACAAATCAATGAGACTGCTGGTGCTGTTTGCCATGAAGAAGTATTCCATTTCTGGCTCAATGGTTGAGGAAATTTATTTATTTGAAAACTTAAAATTTATTGAAATTTCTTCTCTACTTTTACTGGGAGGTCCCCGGGCCGGATTGCAATAATAAAGCCTAGAATGGTGGGGGCTGGACGATAAGCCTTCGGGGGCTGGAGGTTAGCCGCCCCTGCTTTAGAATGTAAAGAAAATGTATGCTTCATTTTAAAAAGGAAAGTTTTTTCAAGAATAAACTTCAAAAGAAGTGTGCTTGGCACAAAAAGTTCTATGTTTAAAGTAAATGATAATAGCCTTTCTTGTTATAGGGAGAAAATCAGTTATGGAAAACTCCAGAAAGGCTGGTGGACCTTCTGATTCCTCATCTCCAAAGGAAAATTCTTGTAAAATGTTGATAAATCGTTTTTCGTATTCTTTACCCTCCAATGCTTCAAATATTCAGATTCTCTCCTCGCACGGAACAAGTTACCTAAGCCGGGGTGTGCGTACAATGGGACCCAATGGAAACTCTCAGAGCAAACAGTGATTACTTTTTGGGATCCGGCTCAAATCGCAGCTTCGCAATACCGTTAAATGTTAATAAAAACACAGAAAGTTCCCTAGAAAGGGATAGACCCAAGGAGTCAGCACTCAAATGGTCATGACATTTGCACAATATTGCTATTTCTCTGATTTTTTCGTGTGTATATTAAACCTGGTGTATATAACACTAATGCTCTTTTTAGAGCCGACACCACTACTTATTTATTACTTTATTGATATGTTCAATATAAAATTATTATTTCGTTATTAATGAAGAATAAATTGTTTTTATGAATTCCCTATTATTTAAGTTTTTGTGAACATAAAAGTTCGTTACAGAGAGTGCCAATATCTCTGCCAAATGGCCGTGTTAGGCAAAAATTTTACGGGTACTTCATTGGTTCGCTAATTTTTGAACTATCAGATATCATTAAGTTTGCTTTTTAAAAATTTTTTAGTTACCTAAAAAAATGTTTTTATAAGCTGAGTATAAATATATATACAATTTTAAAACTATTTCGCATTGAGATTAGAAAAGTTTAAATTCTGTTATCGAATCAATCAAATCAGAAATTGGCTTTTGCTCAAATAGATCCAAAAAATTAGTAGATTTAGGTAACAAACAGTTAACTGATTGAAACAAATTTATATTCTATAGTTTGAAACCTATTTGTTGTTTCATTGATAACAGTGTCGAGAAAGTTATACAAAATTCTTTTCAAACGAAGCTTATCGTCAAAACCGTTTTGTTCAACATTAGAAAAATGTAAATTTAATGAGTAATCAATCAATTTTTTTGGTAAGAATTATTTCCTCGACTCTTTATATTTTCCCTTAAATAATACTTGGGAATATTTATATATTTCTTGGAAAGTTGAATCCAAATTTTTTTTTTTAAATTTCAATCTTAGAATGAATAAGATCAAAGCTTGAGCCAAATCACTAGAGCTTATTTTTTATTAATTGTACCTCAAAAAGTGTATTTGCATGCATGAAACATTCGAGAGTTTCTTTAACAAGGAAGGCACTAACAAATTTTTCAAACCACCGTAAAATTCCTCCACATTTAATTTCTAACTCAACATTCGTATTTTGATTTAAAACATAGCTCAAAAATTTAGGACACAAAATTTACACTTACATTTTTTTTCCATGTGTTTATAATGTATATCAGCTAATAATGAATCATTTTGACTTCATTTAGAAAAAAAGGTTAAGTTAAATGTATTTTTATTAACAAGGCGATAATGTACCAGTGATGCCAAACTATAAAATAGTTAACAGAGATTAAGTTAAAACCCAGGATCATCTTGAACCTTAACTTAAACTCTAACTTACTTACTCATGTTATCCCATTTAGGATTAAGTTTTTTATGAAGTTTAAATGATTCATTAAAACTACAGTAAAACTTAAAATTAAGTTTTATTAAAATTTTTTTTTTAAAAATTTGAATATTTGAAGCATTGGAAGGCAAAGAATACGAAAAATAATTTTTTTTATTTTTAAAATTAAATCTTAAAAATTTTTGAAATTTTTTAAATTTAAAAATTTCTATTTTTTTTTTTGGTAAACAGACATTTGATTTATTTATGAAACTCTCTAAAATGACTGCCAAATTTTTTTAAATTAAATTTAATGACATATGGAGTGAAAGTTTTAAATAATTTTTTACTATAATTTGTTTTTTTGGATGTAAAAACTCGAGTTTAGTATATATTCAAATTTTTGTATTGCTATTTCAAGTAGTTTTCATTTTATGTTGCTTTTTGTCTGCGGCTTACTTTAGACTGACCCTACAAAATATAATCTATTAGTTTTTTCCTTCTCCCTCAAACGTGAACTTTTTAAGTTGAAACAATTATTAAAGAAAAGTTTGACATTTTTTATATATATTTTTTATTAGATTAAAAAAACAAAAAAAAAGTAATATTTTATATAGGTAAGAAAATATTCACAAACTAATACACAAAATATTAATTAGATACTAAACAGTAGAAAATGAATTTTCTTAATATATTTATTAAGGTATGCGTTGAGGCTTTGGTAAACTTCTTTTAGAGAGTTTATCCTTATGCCATATCTTCTGATACATTTAATTATGAAAGTGTCTATCTTATAGCCCAGCTTTTCCGATTTTAAAAGTAAATGATCAGCATCTTCCACTGCATCACAACCAAATCTAAATGATAAATCATTCGCTTTATCTATCCGACAAAGAAAACTTTTCCAAGAAAAATTACCGACTGACCATCTAATAACCTCTGGTGGCAAGGCTGAGAGATTCATTTTTCTATAAAAAAGTTTTAAACTATTCATACAAGGTTTTCTCATTCTCTTCTGAATTAAATTAATGCAAGGTATTCAAAAATCCTTTGATTAAGGCTTTGAACACGTCTATCCCAATCTTTTACTAATTTATCATTAAGTGACTTTTTTGCCAATTGTAAGGGAACATCATTCACAGTAGAAGACAAACTCAAGGCCTTTTTTGCTAGACAGTCTATATATTCGTTTCCGCTAAAGCCAGTATGACCTGGACACCATATTATTCTAACTTCAAAAAACTTGCAATATATGGAAAGCAGGGGCGCACATCCGGGGGGGGGGGGGGATTTTGAAATTATTCTGAGAACAGACGGTTCCATTTTAAAATAGTGAAACGTCAAATTAGTTTTCAAAAAACTTAAGTTATGCTCTAAAAATTTTTAGTTTTTGTTGAAGCTCTATAACTTTTTCTGATAGACTTTTTTTCCCTAAAAGTTATTATAAAAGGCAAATCATTGCAAAATGTTAACAGTATTTTACTTTTTCTAGTTTGTAACAATTTAGCTTTTAAACTATTTTTGAATGATGCTGAGTAAAATGAAATAATGCGATCTTAATTTTTTGTTTTATTTTTGTTTGCACAATTATAACTTCGTTTTATACCCTTGCCCCTGAATCAATCACATTTTTTCATATAAACATCTCAGGGTGTCTAGTAGACTCTTTGCCTTTAGACTACATTCACTCATATAAAACTATTCAACCTCCAGTTATTTGTTTTTTCTATGAATCAAATATCCTTTCATTAATTCCAGTAATGTGCCTGGTAGACTACTTCATTTTTCAAATGAAAAGCCTATTCCACCCCCTAACATTTTTGGATTTTTTTAAACTAGTATATATTCGATGGTTGTAGGTAAAAATGCCCCCAGAAAAATGCCCTCGGAAAAATTACCTCCGTAAAAAATGCCCCCGAAATAAATGCCCCCAATTAAAAAGTAGGAAAAAATGTCCCCTAATTTTTGATTTTCAGGATTTTTTAATTATATAAATATTTTTATTTGGTACCGTTTTGAAAGGCTAAATTTCTTAATCTATAGGGTTTTTTCTTTATAAAGTTCTTGAAAACAATAGCAAAGGTGCAGATTTGTGGGAATGTGTCCTAAAATCAATTTAAATACAAATTACATTTAGAAAGTGTTCTGATACACACAAAGTCCAAAAATATTAGCTGTTTTATAAAAAAAATTTTTGTATTTAAAAAATTGTCATATGCTGAGTTTTTTAGTTTATTTTAATTAAATTTTAAATGTTTTAGATGAAAAGTTAACTTTTTTTTTATAAAAAATCTTTTTTAAAAATTTTAATTAATAATTTTTTGAATTTTTTTGTGTTTGGGCATTTTTTCCTACTTTTAAATTGGGGGCATTTTTTCCTACTTTTTAATTGGGGGCATTTTTTCTGCGCACTATATTCGATATGTAAATTTAATTAAAATATTTTCGCTGGAAGTATAGTATTTAAATTCACCAATTTTGTAAAAAAAAAATATAAAGTAGTCTTATAAATTTAGGACTTTATGTATGCGCTGAATACACTGTATTTTAAAGGATTGCTTGAATATTTGGTCTCCCGTGGTATTTCCAGACCACTAATTTTGAAAATTGCAAGAAAAAAATTTCGCCCCCCAATAATTTTGAGGGTGTGCGCCCCTGATGGAAAGTATAGCTGAGATGAAATATATTCTATCATTTTTGAGTTTTAGTGCTTGGATCAATGATAAACAATCACAAAAGAAGAATATTAAAGAAAACCGTGCAAAAGAAAACCTATTAGCGTACAAGTATTTAATAGCAGAAAAAACACAGCACATTAAGTAAAAAACGATGAAACTGTTAAAAAAAATATACATGTTGTGACTATATATATTATATATAGATATATTTTTTCAGTGAGTTTAATTCATCACAAAGTTGTTTTTATGGATATTAATTTTTTTGTTGGTTCCAATTAAAAAGAGAAATTTCAATTTTTTTGAAATTCCTTAACATTTTACCCAGATGCTGTTCCAATTATTGTGAGTTATGGAAACCATAGAGAAAAACCAAAAATAACTAAAAGCGAACGAAAAACTAGGCTAAATAATTAGTGACAACCGGGTAATTTTTGACCCTCTTCTTCCAAAAAGTAAGTTTAAGCACCTTGGCTTCAGTATTGATCCAAATAAAATGTGAGCCTCGAGATTATACTGTTTTTCTATTTTCGTAAAAACGTTTTCTATATTTAGTTTAATATATTGAATATGACAAATATTTTGAAAGTCAGATTATGGTAGCAAAAAACTAACAAAATAAACACAAGAAATTAAACGACATTTTAAATATATTTTATCCCATTAAAGAAGCATTAAAAAAAGTCTTCAATTTATATATTGGTAAGAATAATTTCAAGTATTAAGTTTAATTTCTTTAAATAAATTTATCTTTTTGCATTTATATTTTAAGGTGCTCTTACTATCGGAAGAAGTACAGCATCGTGTGAAAGATCATTTTCATGCTTGAAAAAGGTGTTGACAAGCCAAAGAACTTCTATGGTACACGACAGAAAAAAAACTTGATTCTACTGTCATATTTTGATTCATATACAAAAAATATTGATACTGATGAATAGGTCAAGAAATTTTCTAACAAAACAAGAAGAATTCAACTTTTTTTAGAGAGCATGTATTGTTTTTCCAAAATGAGATAAGTTTTTTTTCAAATAATTATTTTATTTATTCATTATTAAGTATTCATCATCTAACCTAAATTCTTATCATCTAACCATCATTACCTCTAAAGGGTAATTATCTACTTATTTTTAAAAGCATTAAATTGCCAAATTTTAAATCAAAATATTCAGGCCCCCTCAACTTTCTCTTGTGCCTGGCTACAGCCCTGCTTGTAACATTAATATCATTAGTAATTAAGATTTTAAAAAATATTAGTAATTAGATGGTATATCTAATATCTTTTCGATTTATTAATTTCAGCAATTTTTAAAAATTTAAATAAGTTTTTTTTTAAATATTTTTTGCATAGATATATTTTTCTTTATCGAGGTATCGAAAATGGTTCACAATTATAAAAATTAGCATTCTCATTATCAAAATGAGGTCTTTTACATAACTTTATAGCTTTGGACGATATTTTTCTGAATAAGAAACTCGAGATTTATATGTATGTCAAGTTTCATGTCATATATTTTTAAATTGAGTGGCTGTCACCTTATTGCAATATTTGCTAATTTTCAAACTAGTTGTTGAAGTAAAAAAAATTTGGTATATAAGGAAACAAAGTAAGGGGAGGGGCTTTTCTGGCTCGTTTTTTTTCTAAAATATTGAATATCTTTACAAAATTCTCGCGTGAACCCAAATAATTGATTGTAAATCTGATGGCATGATTTATTTTTTTTGGAAATTATTCAAACCTGTCTATTAATTTCAAATAAAAATAAATACTACTTGCATTTTGTGGTATATTGTCTAGTTAAACATTTTTTCAATATTTTAAGAAAAATGAATCCATACATTGTTAACCCTCAACATGCAAAAATATTTTACCTATGTTATTAATAAACATGGGCCCAACAGACCTATTACTCTCTTGTCTTTTTTCATATTAGTTTTAATGAATTTTCAAATTCAAAAATTAAATATAATGTTTTCAATATTAATTTATTTCATTGAGAAAAATACAATATATAATAATTTTCAATTCTTAGAACATTGTTCACAAATTATATTTTTCTTTGAATGTTCATTACATACATTTTTCTGGCATTTAATTTTTCTATCTTTTGAAGAAGGACAAATATGACATCTCTTTCTTTGTATGAAAAAGATGAAGTCAAACAGTTGCAAGAAGAATCTTCACCTTCGTTATTGTTTTTTTCAATGGCTCTTTTCACTGATTTAGGAATTTATCTGCGATCTCAATTCGAGCCAAGGATGTATCAGTTTCTCTGCCATACTTTGGAGAAAACCTCTTCGTTAACATTTTTTTATATATAACATATGATACCAAACTTGCTATATCTACCATATTAAAAATATAACGTGTAGCATCTTTTGGATTTTCTTTTGCAGGAATAACAATGCAAAAGTTGATCCATTGTATCAATGCCAGATTTGTCTGATTGTATAACATAATAATTTTCTTCACTAATATATCACTCATTATGCACAGTTGAAAGGAGGATGACTTGTTTTTTTTGAAACATAGGAAACCATGGTTGCATCTTTGTAATAGCCGTATAACGAGCTATTTAAAGCGCAATCTTTTTCAAAAAAAAGTTTTGGGATGAATGATTTGTTTTTTCTTACTGTTCCTACGCTTGTTAAACCATTTTTTAACAATTGTTGCCTAAATTAAAACTAGAAAAATATTAGCATAAGTAATATTTCTACCGGAAATGAAAAAAGGTATTGCTAAATCCATGACAATAGAGTGAGATTAATTTTTCTGCACTTTATTACCAATTTTACCTGTATAAGGTATTTTCTTCACAGGATAAAATGTTTTAGAATCACTTATCCAAAAAATTTTAAGCCATGTTGATCAGGTTTTGATGGTAAGTATTGCTTGAAACCGCATCGACCTCTAAAAGATAACAACTGCTCATCGATTGCCAAAATTCGCTTGGTGTGTAATATCTTTGTAAATTTCTGTTTAGTAAGTCAAAAAGGGAACGTACTGGAGCAAATTTATCTTTTTCTTTTCTCAAACTTCGAGTTTTTGTATTGTCAATGCGTATAAAGCATTCATTCAATTGGTAAAGCCGATTCATTGAAAACGCAGCTTTGAAAATAGGTGGGTCGTATTCCTTGCTCCATAAAGCATTACAATCAACTTTGCTAGATTTTAAGTGGCCTGCTGTAATGAGTAAATAAACCAATAAACGCATACAACTCTGATTTATTTCTTCTTAGATATGCTCTCTTTTTTTTACTTCGGAGATTTTATCATTTGTGCATTCAACAATAACATTTTGAATTTCTTCATCAAAATATAGTTTTAAAAGTTAAACGGGAGATCACATACATTTTTTGAAACATTTTTTACCTTGCAAACATCTCTCGCAATGTTAGACTTCTTTCCTTTTGTTTTTGAGAAAAGGAATTGACTCCCATTTAACGCCATCTTTATTATCGTATAAACTCATTTCATTTCTATTACTTTTCAAATAAGAACTCTCTGTATCACACTCATCCTCAGTTTCTTCTCCAGAAATGACAAGATGAAAAAATAGGTGAACAATAACCCAAGTCTTCATCCGAATATTCTTCATCAGAGCTTTGGAAAATTTTGAAAATATTTTCTATTTTTTAGACATTAAATCTAATTTTAAAATAAAAATATTAAAAATTAAATAAAAATAAAATGAAAAAACAAAATTAAAAAATGGCTTTTATAATGAAATTTTTTCAATAGAGTCTGCTAGACCCATCTTTGCCCAAAAATTAGTTTAATGTTTTTTTATATTATAAGTAAAAAAATATATTTTGAAAGAAATAAAGATTATAAATACTAAATAAAGATTAATTAAGGCATTATAAAAGTCAAATCTTTAGATGATTGGAAAAAGTTTATTTAAAAATTAGTCGGGTCTCAAAGACCCATATTTGCAAACAAAGGGTTAATCGCTCTGTCATACTTTTCATTGTTATAACCAAGGCTCGGAGTCGGTGGGAAAATATCCAACGCATACTTCAATTACCTACAAAGAGCCTACTTTGATTAATTCTTAAAAAATTCTGACTGCGACTCAAACTTAATAAGTTTAACGCCAATTCTTCACTTCCCAATCCGACTAAAGAAAGGCCACTCCATCTACTTGAAAAAGTAAACTATTTTTTTTCATTATTAAAAATACTTAAAAAGCCTGATCCCGACCCCCTAACTTTATCAGATACCGATTAAGACTCCTAGCACTTTAAAATCTCCCAAACTGGTTATAACTCAAAGTAAGTTGTAAAAAAGTTTCTACATGCATGTTGCATGATTTTTTATAAATGCATGAGTAAATGTTTTTGAAGTTTATTACATGTTAAAAAACACGTTTTTCACCTTTTTGGCTGCATATTTTATTTATCATTTAATCCAATTGCTTGCCCGCATTCGTATTAATGTATCATATCTTTCCGAAACTATTTTAAGGTTGAACATGGCGAGAAATGATATTTTGAAGGGATGATATTGCCATAAGGGAAACAACATTATTAATTGAATATACTGTTGTGTTTTCTAAAGAATGGAAATTGTCAAATAAGTTTTAATTAAATATACAATTATGTCTTTTACGGAATTAAATTTGCCAAACTGCGAGAAATAATAATTAAAGACTTTCGTGTTAAACAATTTTCTCTCAAAGTTTCAATAAATTTTTAGAAAAATCAATAATAAAAGTTGAAAAGGAAAATACCCAGAAATTAGTTTTGTTTTATTTATATTTCATTTTTAATTCTATTTTTTCTACGCGGAGGTTATCACAAAGAAAACGTTGATACGGTAAGTTTTCAACCTCTGTGTAGACAAAAAACGGTATAAAAATTTAGAATTAGAATTTGCAAAAAGAATAAAAAAATAGAGAAATAAAATAAAAAAATGTGACTTCGGCATTACCTGCAATAAATTAAAAAAATAGTAGATTCGAATAAAGCACTTCTTTTCTTTTACCCAATTGCCAGAGCCAACAAAATTAAGAAGTTTTAGTCTTTGAAAATATATTTTTAAAATGACATTGCCTACACCTAAGGCAAAAATCTCTTATTCTTTTTAATAAGAAACTTTTTATAAGTATTTCAATAAAAATTTTAATTTTAAGACTAACTGTTATATTTAAATCATTTTTTGACTGGTTTGGTTGATTTTCCCAAAAAATGAACATCACTACTGAATTCAGCATCCTTGAAAATGGGGATAGCGAAGTTTCCTCAAACTGGTATTTAATAAAATATTTTATTCTTCATCGTAGTTATTCATTTAGAATGATAAAATTTGAGTAAATTTTTATTTTTTTATTCGTTTAATTTAGAATCCTTGAAAGATCTTATATATTTCCAGGGTTCTGCCAAGGTAAAAAGGTTAAGAAACGCTGCAGCCTACATCACTTCCACATCCATTATATCAAAAGCTGTCCAATTAAAACTACTTTGTGTTTTTTTATCTACTTTATCATCATTTTCAAAATGGTGAACTGTAGTGATCAAATTTATTTGTGTGATTGCTATATTCCTTTAAAATAAGTAATCTATTGTTTTTAATAGAAAGAGACATTTTTATTTAAAACTCGCATTACGTGAGCAATGGTAAATGAAATTCAAAACATAGATCGATGGAATAATTCTTTAAACAAGTCTCCCTTTATGCTTGTGAAAGATTAATACATTGAGATACTTTTATGGTATGATACTTACCTTCTTTCGTAGTATCACTAAATGATAAACTTCAAGTCTTAATATTTCATTTTCAAAATGAAGTAAAACTCATTAACAACCATCCGCAACGTTAAATGACGAAAGAATTGCCTGGCTATTATTATGACTCTGTTATGAAGCGATATTTCAAAGACGTCCCTGGTTACCATGGTTACAATCCTTTGCCAAAAAGCCTCAAATCGAGTAATAACACCTGCTCGCCCAACGTAAATGAAAAGTGTCTGTCTTCCTTGAATAATATCAGAGTGATTTTAGAATGTCGTACCGGGTTAGTTTCAGGAAGAGCTGAACGCTTTTCACTCGACAGGAAGGAAAAAAGCTTTGCACTTCAACTCTTGCTCAAGGATAATCGACATAAGTTTTACAACCTCCCTTATAAAAATGTCTGCAGACTTGTCTTTGTGCCTAATGAACATTTCATACTTGTCATCACGCGCGATAGCATGGATTTATTTCAACAACTATTCACCCTGCATCGCTTTCCTGCAGATGGAAAGTGCACAGCTAATCACATAAATGTCCTTGTTGAAAGTTATGCTGGCAGCTTCAAACTGGATTTCATCGATTCAACAAATCAAATTGTTCTCAAAATTTTTAGAAAAGCTCAACTGTCCCCATTCACAGCTTTTTTCAGAGTCCCCTCATTTGTTGAAGTGAGATTGGTTGGAATTCCATTCGCAGCAGATGTTTGCAATCAAGACTTCTCCCTATTTGATGTGGTTGTATGTAATACGAATGAAAATTCTTCAGCTGTTATAAAACATAAAAATTATTTCAACTTAAAGAAATCTCACTATGTTGATTCCTCCATTATTTCCTGTTCCACCACACAAAAGTGTGTATTTTTTGGAACCCGTTCTGGGACACTAATCAAATTTAATTTTGATGAAAAAGGATTCCAAAAATACCAAACGGCAATCAGTGCTGTCTCACGAATCAATTCTCCCTCCATTTGTTCGATTATTTCAAACATGTATCACAATATCAATCTCTTGCTAACCGCGCATTTCAACAACCAATTAAATTTATGGGATTTGAGAACTTCGAAAAGTGTTGTTAGGAAGTACCCCTGTTATTTCAACGCGAATTCAAATTTAATTTTAAGATTCAACGAATCAACAAATATACTATACTCTGCTTGTTCTGATAACAAAATTCGCTTCTGGCATATACAGGGTTTCCTTGTATCACAAATCTCTTCTAGTACCTTTCAACTCGACAGCCTTGAAGATGCTCTTTGGCAGACTCAGAAATGTGCGAATAATTCTTTATTCTTTGTTGGTGACTACAAGGCTGTTGTTTTAAAAGTTCGAAACGATTTAAATATTTCCTGAATATTTAAAAGATTTTATCAACAAATAAATCTATATGTTATCAATTATAAAACCTTCAATTCTTATTTACTTCCATTTTTAATCTGATTAATCACGTTGCTCTTTTCAAATGATAAATCCCTAATTATTATTGTAGAAAAGGTGGTTACATTTATACTTTTTTCCAGATTAAGTTCACGTTATTTTTTAAAATGAGTCTTAATTTTAAATCTATATTATATATAATACTCTAGCGCGTGTGTCTGTGCGTTCACGTAAACTTTCCCTACAATGAAAAATCGCCCACAATTTAATCGTTACGCGTTACTTACTAACACGCGTTGTTGCGCGCTACTACATATAATTAGTATTTTTCCCTGATTTTGCTTCAAAAAATATAATATTTTCCTTATAAATTTTTAACAAACGCTTCGAAAACATTCTTTACAACGTCTTACGGCAGATGTACCACAAAGAGTTTTACAACATAATGCACAAATTTCTTTCCTTTCTAGATTTTGGATTTTCACATTTTTATCTCGCACTACATACCCCGTGCATTTTCTCCGCGACACAGCTATTTTTACATTTTATAGAAAACTTTCAATGAACGAAAACCATATGAAGTAAACGTAAATTTCCAAAAGCAATCAGTGGATTGATTAAAGAAAAGTTATGAAAAAAATTATTATTACTACTTTAAATTTTGATTACATTCACAAAACTAACACGAAAATTATAGATGGCGTTAATCTAATATTGTATATCAGCACTTTAAAATATGAACCTTTGAAAAATTTTTATATTTGAAACTAAGTAAAAAAAATAGAATTAAATTTTATATATTTTTTGTAAAAGCGTAATCAAAAAAAAACTACATATACAGCTTGAGCAGGAAGTTTTTGAATGGTTCTTGCAGATGAAACGAGAACACTTAGAATAAGTTCTTGTTGTTTTATTTCTTTTACTCAAACATATATAGCAAGCCCCTCTTTTTGAACTTGATTCTTCATTCGTATCATCTTTATATCCATAAAAACTTAATTTGTATAGGAAGTTCAAGAATTGTTGCTCTCACTTTCATGTATTCTTCAGCCAGACGAAAAAGAAGATTTTTTATAAAAAAAAGTTTCTACCACTTTGTTTAGAGTTCGGAAAATTTTCGGGTAAGTTGTGTCGTGATACAATCCATGTGTTAGGACAAGTAATTTATAAATAATTACAGAATGTTGCTAAAGGCCATCTTCTACATGGTTTGTATGATCTGTAGTTTCTTATCATCCTATTAGCAGCATCTACCCCTGATTTAAATTTGTTCTAGTAAAGTAAACGTTCAGGTTTATAATGTTCTCCCATCGTTTCTATGTTTTTATGTTGGAACGATATAATGTACACTACTTTAAAGTTTCTTTTGGCATGTCTCCTAGGTATGTAACCACTAAGAGAGGCATAGTCAGAATAAACTGTTTTACTTTCGCATTCAGCAAGTTTTAAGGTCTTGAGATAGTCAGCTTTCAATATTCTTGGGATGAATCTTTTGTTTCCGTTTACAGTACCACATAGAGTTATATCCTTTGTTTGACACCAAACTACTAAATCATGGCTGGTAAAAAATCTATCTGTGAAAATACCACATCCAGAAGGGACTTGAGTATCTTCAATAAGCCTTTTACAAATATTTATGGCTGAAAAATAAGTACGGTCTGACAGACCAGAAATATAAATTTCTGGCATCAAACAGTAATAATACTCAGCATCGTTTATATGATAATATTTCAGGCCATAGTGACCCGGCTTTTTAGGGTCATATATTTTCAACGGACAACGTCCCCTAAAGCTGACAAGTTGTTCATCTATAGTTAGATGTGAGTGAGGTGTCCAGTAAAATGAAAAAACCTTACGAAAATGATCATGTATTTTTCTTATTGGACTTAACTTATCATTTTTATCTCTTTCACTTTTATCATCAAATGTAATAAAAATATGTATAAGTGTAAACATATTTCTGCCTATACACGCTCTTAAAAAGGGATTTCCATGAGAAGAAAAGAGATCTGATATTTTAACCTTCTGGTCACAGTTTTGCCCAACATAGAGTAATGAAGAAAAATATGAAAGATCTGAAAATTGTGATAGAACGTCTTTAAATTCAAGTGTTTAGGCTTAGGAGACCTAAAATATTTAGTCTTACTACATAAAATAATTAAAAAGAAAAAACTTACGAGTAGGTTTTCCCCATCTTGTTCGAAGTCATCTCATAAATATATGTGATCAAATTAACGTCAAAGAACAATTTAAAAATTAAATGTCTTTCGTTCTTTCATTGTTCCCTTAGGGCCAGGTGGATCTCTTAAAAAAGTGTTCCTTATATTTGTCCTATGAGTTCTGCCAAAGATTGAAGAACTTGATTCCCATGAAAAGATAGCCTTGTCGGGCGCAACTAAACTATCGTCAATAACTTCTGTAGTCTCTGGACATGAGGATTCAGAACTTGAAAAAGAATCTACATCGGAGTCAGAGAAACTCATATCAACAGATGAGGAAGAAGCAGAAGAACTCATACACAATTTTGAAAAGAGGGAAAACGAAAAACAGGAGAAACCGCAATGGGAAAGCGAAAGAGATCAAACAAGAAAAAAACAAAAGCAGAATTGTATTCAATGAAACTATAAATTCAATGGAATAACGAAGGAACCAATAATTATGATTGAATATTGGTTTGAGTTGAAAACAATATAAGAAAGCAAACGCAGATAGAAATGAAAAATGTAAACTGAGATGGATTGATTTGAAATAAGTCATGGATAAACAACAAATAGTAGATAAATATTGAATTATACATTCATTCTAATCATATCATATAACATGCTTCAAGCAAAATAAAAAGAGAATCGTGTGACTGTTTATCATTTGTAAAGGGTTGATGGTAAATATTCACATGAGAAACTCATGATTGAGTGGGTAGAGGTGGTGTGGTATTTTCATAGATAAAGGAACTATGAGCGAGCAGCTTGGCAGAGTTGAATATTTAAATAAAACTTTTCTTTGAGGGAGAGGAATACCTCATTTTGTCGGACATGGAAAACAGTTTTTCTCAAAATATGAAGCAAAAAAACTCAATTTTTATGATGATAAAAGGGCAAGATTTAGTTATCCAACGTACTTGATAAGCTTATTTCTTATCCAGTTTCTTAGTTAATTTAAAAAAAAATAGGAAAGCTGAATTTGAATTAAGTTTTATAAAGGATATTGAGTATCTTTTGCCAAGTACGTACATTTTGATTTATGGAATCATTTAAAATATAGATGGCGTTAAATTAAAATTTTTAAAAGTAGAGTAAAAGTTTGTAAATATATGAATTTAGATCCTCTATATCAGCATGAAAATTAGTATAAAGTCAAGTTGAATTTTATTTAATTATAACAAAACAATCTAGTTCATTGTTTACAATTTTTCGAATTCACTTTACTCAATTTTTATTTCCTTATATATATAAAATCGCGGATAAAATACATTGAGTACGTTTCGGTGTAAGTGCAGAAAGACATGTAATGCGAGGGTTAGATGATACAAGGGTTAGGTGCTCAATTGACGCCCTTGCAAAAAAATCTCAATGAATGAAAGGGTTTGAATTTGTGCTTCTCAGAGCTCGCCAACATACTTCATCGAGATGTCCTAGAAGACGTTGCACCTCTTTATTCTCCAGCGATGTCCTTTCAATCTGTTCAGTGTTAGTTTGAGTTCATGGATCTACGTCGAATTGCAGATGATTGAATGCTCTTTCCTGCTAACCAACATTGGGTTAGCCTTTCATATGTACGGCGTTGGTTCAAGCGGATTCATCCATTCACTATCCGTGCACAAGTTGAATATAGAGGTTTTAGGTTTTAGCAAATTAGAGATTTTTAATCACTTACATATTGCTCATTTTTGACGAAGTTTTGTAAAATCATTTTTTAACGTCGTTTCGATGAGTGAAATACCTACTGACTAGTCATTAAAACTAACTAACTAATACTTGATAAACTTATTTTAATAATTAATAATAATAAAAAAGAACTCTTAGGATCGAAAAAGCATGGTGTGATAGTGCAACATCACCCACCTATCGATATTATACTATCTAAAATCTTAATAGGTCGGACACGGGAGGAAACTCCTTATATTTTTAGTCCAATCCTTTCATGATTTTATTCACTATTCGGAAGTTAGTGAGTAAAAAATATGAATGGTGGTCTTCCGTGTCCAACCCCGTGAGGTTTTAGAAGATGCCAAAATGCGTGAGAGATGAGTTTTCAAAACTCAATATATGAAATGAATTCAAACTATCCTATCTATTAATATTTATTTATATACTAAATATGTATATAGACATGAAAATAAGGAATTACGATTGCAAAAAATCTGTAAGCTCTAATTTCGAATTCAAAACATCAAAATTAGTTAAAAAAAGTTATTAGAATCAATGCAATAAATTTTTTGTTGCACAATGAGCTTAATCAATGTTGAAATTAGTATTAAAGTAAGAACTTATTTCACTTAATATTTTAATGGATAAATATTGAAAAATAAATTTCAAATTCAGTATAAAACTTGCAATATTTTGATGTGTTAAACGTCATGTTTGGACTTAACATGAGGCATATAGTTCATTTCGACCCCTGAATTGTATACTTTACACAACAATATTAATTAGCAAACAAAGTAGATAAAAGCAAGTTGTAATCATTTTGATATTGATATCGAAGTGCCAATTATAAATAGATTGTCTAATAAATAATGCACACTAAAAATAATGCAACAATGAAAACATAGCCTCGTGATTTTTAATTTTTTTAAAACAAAAGTGTTATCAAATAAATGTTGAATTTTGTATTGGAAACGACGTAGAGTAACTAAATTTTTCAATGAATATTTATCAAAATGGCTTGTATATTCCAAATGTATAAAATTTGCAATATTTTGACGTATCTATCACACGCCATGCTTCGACTTAATTTGAACAAAATATCTTGTTTTTGAATCGTTGTATACTACTTTCGGTAAAGTGGCAGATGAACGTGATCTGTGATCTTTTTGATGATGAAGTGTTTTAGCGATCCCGAATTACACCTCGAGTCAATAATGCACGAGCAAAGATTTATGCACGCATGAAGATTTAGCATTCTTTAAAAATCAATAATTTATTGAGAATGTTGAATTGTCTATATTTGTAATAATCTCTGGATTCGATGAGGGAACAGAAAGTGGGTAGAGATGGCTGATGAGTTCATAAAAATAATAAATTGCAAATAATTCTAACAAAATATGTTATTTTAAAGAATAAATTAATGTCACTATAATTAGAAGATTCGATCGGTACAAATTATAATAAAATCATTTTTGCTGTATCGATTTAGGTACTATGCAGTAAATTATATTTCATTGGGTTTTTTATTAGATTATTTACCCCATAATATATAAAATTACTTTTCCCTATTATTATTATTATTATCTTTTTTTTAAATATTGATAAAGTTATAAAAAGATTCAAATTTTATTTTTAATTACAAGGGTAATAAAGTCCATGAAATGCACTAAATTGATAACTATGATTTACGAAAAGGTGTAAAAAATATCAAAATGGCATTTTTCAACTACTTATAATATATAGAATGTATTCTGAAAGAGGCCATAAAAATGCTTTAATTTGGTATATCGCATGATACACTTGGTTGAGAAATGCGAAAGTTATAAGCGTTTTAATATTTGACTAAAATTCAAGCTACGAACACCACAAATAAACTACGTGTACACTAACCCGATAAAATAAATCACACACGCGCGCTTAAAGGTGTGGTGAAGCGTGTGTGACCTTCGCTTCACGGACCCCAGACAATTTTGTTCATTGCAAATTTGAAACAAAATTTTATCATAGAAACTCTAGAACGCAGGCCCCTGTGCTGTATTTTTCAGCTCCTAATTGGATGATGCCTTCCTCAAGGATATCTAACAAAGGAGTGATGTTTAGCATAACTTTGTAATCGTCATCAGTTAGAGCCAAACTTTCATATTCTACATCATCACCCTTGTAGAATAGTTTCAATGCAGCAGCTTCTTTGTTATCATGGCTCTATTTTCATCAATCTCTCCAGCAGATTCATTGAGAAAACTTCGGAACATGATTGTAGTTGACTTGAATCTTGTTTTTACTTCACCCATTATACTGATTGGCTTGATGTTTCTCTTTAACTGCTCCTTCTGAATGTTACCTTTCAATTTTGGCGACATGTTTGCTTTTGTCGTGATCTTGCTCAATTTTTCGCAAAGATCAGTCAACTTCTTTGAACTTTCAAGAGCCTTCTGACTGGATTTACTTTCAATATAAACAACCATTTGTATTAGCAAAGGTTGCGCTTGACACTAAGACACGAATATATTTTTTCTTCAACCAATAGTATATTATTTTTTAAAAGGATTGGCATACGTTTATCACTAAGACACAAATTAATGTATTTTTTCTCCAGCCAATAGTATATATTTTTTTTAAATGATTGACATTTTGTTTACACTAAGATACAAATATATTTATAGCTCAAAATCAGCGGTAGAGTGTGTTGTCGATGGTATCTTCCAAATGCGACAATCCTCCTTCATAGTCATCTGACAGCGTTTTTCAAACTTTTTTTACTGCGACCCATGGCAAGAAGCACAGTTTTTGCATCGCGACCCATAATACTTAGGTGTAATAAGACAAACTCTGTTCAATATACGTTCATTTATTCAGCATCGACAATTCATATGTATATTTTCTTTTACGACCTGCACATCCCTTTATTTATTTGTATGAATAAAATATCAATACTTTTACATTTTCTTCACTTTTCTCTCCCTTGATGTCCCGTCTTTTTTGTCACAACCCATTTTATTTTCACGCGACCCACTGAAGGGTCGGGACCCACAGTTTGAATAACGCTGATCTGAGAGACAATCGACATCACTATCACTTTTTGGGTGGGTATTTAAATTCTTTTGGGGGACAATATATGAACGAATTTTGATTTCATATCTAAATATATCATATTTTTATTTAATTTTGGCAAGAAGGGACATAAAGGTTTTTTGGAGATGCAAATGGCACTTAATTTGGGCCTAGTTTGGTCCGTCTCCAACGCTATAAGCTTGAAAATGGGCCACATTTGTAGAAAAAAAGAAAAATATAGCAATAATGAAAATGCGTACTAGTAATTTTTTCATTTATAAACACTTTAGCTGCAGCAAAGATACGTTGAATATGTTTTCATGAAAATCGCCGTGTTGTTAGAGGCCATATTTTTTTGTAAATTTTACTGCCTTTTCATTTATAAAATTTTATTGTGAAAAAATCTACCGTTTATATAAAAATAATAAAAACTTAGCGCTCCGTATAATTAAAATTTATAGTAATGATTACTTACTGATAATATTTCTAGAAATCAAAATGGAAAAGTTTGGTCGTTCAGATATAATAAAAAGTGTCATGCTACAACTCTTTTAATTATTGATTTTGTTTATTATTGTTTAGATATCTAAATTACATTTTCAGCTCAAATGTTTTTAATGAAATGAAGAGCGAGCTTTGTCGATATTATATACAGTCCCGGTTCTACCAAGTGTGGGGCCTGTAGCAGATCGATTAAATTTACAAATCATAGTCAAGAAGTAATAATTTTTTTAATAAAATTGATCTAGATTCTACAAAAAAGATAAAAACCACAAAATTCAAGAGCAAAAATTTATTTTAAGGAGGAAATATAAAAGAAGAATTGAAGAAAACTAAAGGATATTACAAAAAGTCAAAAAAAAATTTTCAAGTAAGCGCGGGGCCTGTAGCAGCTACTATAGAACATCTGCTACTATGTTAATCCGGCACTGATATATACAATATTGTATAATAAGTTCAAGAGAAATAATAGAGTTAGCTATGTTTATTTCAAATATTTCATTTATTTTTACTGTACATTTTTTTTACGAGCAGATATGTTTGCATTGATTTTAACTTTTGGAAAACGCTACTGATAATTTCTTTTCTTAACATTTAAGGCGAAAATTTACCAAAAACGCTTTAAAAAACGCTTTTAACCGAAAGCGCTAAGAGCACGTTTCAGCTATATGTTCAATACACTCATGTCAAAATAATTTGAAGAAACTGTGTGTGCCCCCTTTCTATTAGGTTTGTAAGACCTGTAGGTTGTGAGCATTTTATTAGCAACATCTACTCCTCCTTTGTATTCATTATAAGATAATCAGCTCTCGGGTTTAGAATAATTGTTGTTGACTCCTGTAGTTTTATGTTGAGAGGATAAAATATACACAACTTTGAAATTTCTTTCTTGGTATGTAGGCAGTCAAAGAAGCAAATTTTACGTTAATTATTCTCTCACATACGCATAATTTTAATTCTTTGAGATAAAGGGCTTGAATCTAAGAGGAACTAATCTGTTGGCCATAACTGTTCCACATAAAGAAATATCTTGGCCATGACATAAATGACAAGTACATGAAATCGATCTGTGTATACTCCACAGACTTTGGAATATTACTATTGTTATCAAACGTTTACACACATTCAAGGCCGAAAAGTATGAGGGATCCTTTAAACCAGCGTTTTTCAAAAAATAAAATGGGTCGTGACAAAAAAGAAAGGAAATCAAGAGAGAGCAAAGTGAAGAAAATCAAAAAGTATTAATATTTTATTCATACAAATAAATGAAAGAATGTGCAGATCATAAAAAAATTCCTATATAAATTGTTGGTACTGAATAAATGAACGTAGTGATCAGAGTTTGTCTTTTTACACCTAAGTATAATGACATAAAATAAAAAGCGATGCAAATTGTGCTTCTTGCTATGCGTCGCAGTAAAAGAAGTTTGAAAAACGCTGCTCTAAACCACTCACAAACTTCAGGCTTCATACAGTAAAAGTATTTAGCATCGTTCAAGTGGTAAAACTTAACTTCATAATGGCCGACTTTCTTAGAATCATAAATTTTTATTCGGCAACCTCCTCTAAAAGTTACTAGTTGCTCATCCATTGTAAGCGCTGAGTGTAGAGTCCAATATCTTGAAAAATATCATAGAAGTGGTCATGTAGCTTTTTGATCGCGCTTATTTCGTTCATAGGGTGTCGTCTTTCTTCTTTTTTTATCAAAGCGGAGAAAAACATGGCTGAGAGTAAACATATCTCACCCCAAGATTGCTCTCAAAAAGAGATTTCCCGAAGTTGAAAACAAACCCGAAACCTTTACTTTTTGATCTTCATTTTGTCCAAAACTAATCAAGGCACCAAACAGGGGCGCGCATCCGGGGGCGAGGTCATCTGTTTTCAGGGGGGGGGGGAGAGGGTGAAAATGGTAGGTTTTTTCATAAGTGTCTTTTTTATCATCTTTTAAGTTTTAATATATTTTGGAGATCTTCTCCAATTTTTTAAATATTAGAAATTAAAAAATTACACCTCACATTCCTATAAATTTTCTAATAGGATGTGCGTTGCTGTATTCATAATAATAGAAAAAATTTCTCATTTCTGAACCTATGAAAATTAAGTAAATTAAAAGGTATTTTCGAAAAAAAATTATTGGCATGCAAAGAATAGTTGAACCTTGTCCCTCCCATCATTTTTAATTTTTGTAACATCGTCTCCCGAATGAGGTATATCAAATCTTACATCTGGCAAAATATGAACAGAAAGTTTAACATTGTCTCCATGGTCATTTGTACATGGAATAGAAACCTCGCAGTATACAGTTTGGAGATGATCTATGTATATTTTTATCAACCTGAAGCTGTTGAAATCCCGATGAAACATCTCAACTTCTTTTTACACCTCCGGTGTTAGACCTCAGTTTGTGGATTCCTTTTATATTCTTTTTCATTTCACAATAAATAATGTTTTTCTTGTCTAAAAAAATTTAATAAACATTGCAATCGCTGTCTTATATTTTCATTGGTCTTTTTCAACCAAGATTTGCATAGAAGTGATAAAACAGTGTGAAATTTCATGCAAATAAAAAAAATTCCAAAATCAAACTCTCCCTATGAAAATCACTTTTGACACTACTCTCATATAAAATTATACACAAATTAATTGATAATTATTTTGGATTTAGAATAATCCTGGCTTGAAAAAAGCCGTATATTGTATAATATATATATATGGCTTCCACCTGATTCAATTTCAAACAGGTAAATTTGGCGCATGTGTGATTCAAGTTCTTCAAAATTGCAAATATTTTCTATTTGTCATATTCTTAAAAGGTATGGGAAATTTTATTGGAAAATGTTGACATGAAGTGGTATTCTCAAATTTCATTGAATTTGTAAAAAGAAATTGGCAAGTTGTAGGCAAGAGTTGTTTCAGGAAGCCCTTCTGGCTATGCCTCTGAGTTAAAAATCATACAAAGCAACTGCGGGTGATGCAAATATTTATTTTTGCCTAGGTGCATTGAAAGAGACTATAGTGTTTGCAATTGACTACTTTACTCTACCTTTTGATAGCAGCGAATTTTGTGCAGGCCCACTAAACACTATGTACAGCCCTGAGTTCAAAATTGTTGCTCAGCCCCCTAAAATGGGAAAACTTGCCATGGTTAGCTGTTATCATGATTCGTCAACCAAATGCAGTTTATGATCAGTATTTTATTTCGTTTAAAATGCTGTATGATTAAATCATATGGTATAGTTGTATATTTATTACTTTCACAATCTCGTGCCCATAGAGCAACATATTTCAAATGCACGTGTATATTCTTTGCGCCCCACTGGAAAAGCGAACCAGATTCTTTATCTATCATTTTAAGTTGCATCGATCAATGCTATGATGCTTTTGCTTTATCCTCGTGTGCACGGTTTTTTGCTTTCAAAAACGCTTGCTTTTAATCAATTCCTTCAAAAACATAAGATGTCTAAAAATATAAGAAATGGATTTCGTGTCCTCCCATTTCTGCAAAGACTAGCAGTATGTGAATTTACATTCCCAGTCTTTCTTCTGTGAGGAAAATTCAACTATAACCTGCCTTCTTGTGCTTGCTTGCATTACTCAGATTTACCTCTCGAAATATTGCTTTGCATGCATTGTGCGATGGAGGATGGCAAGATGAATGGAGGAGCTCTGCGAACAAGCGTTTTATTTCTGGCTTCCTTTTACTTGTTGTATGATAGATGCCTTCTTAAAATATTCATCTCACACCTATCTCATAAGTAGCATTTACCTTTGTCGTAAATGAGAACAAGAGATTCCTGAACAATTACAATCATACCACACTTGATGAAAATCGCTTCCTTGCTCTCTGAATATCCACTCTCTTTTAACATCACTTTTTTATCTGCACTTTACCTCCTTAATCTTCTCGCGCATGAGTGTATTCATGTAAGTTCTGTGTTAAACCCATTTCATAATCACTTGTGACCAAGGACGCAATCAAAAATTTTTGAAGGAGGGGGAAAACAAAGATTTTTGTCTATTAGTAAAAGGCCTTAATTCAACTTTGAAAATAAATATTTTTATAAATCTTGTTTGTTTTTAAATTGATTTGATTTTTTTATTGGAAATTTAATTAAAAAGTTTTTAAAATTTATAACATAAGCTTATATCAGGGTTTCTCAACATGGGCCATATGGCCCCTGGAGGAGCCAGAAGAAATTTCAAGGGGGCCACAGAAAAAAATATGATTTCCATACAATACATGAGATCGTTGACGAAAATTTATAAAAATGCCCTAAAGCTTTGTCGATTTTTCTATATAACCATTGGCTTATATGACAGGGGGCAGCTGCCTCTTTACCTCCTGGTTGCCCTTGCTTGTGACTAAAATCCTTCTTCTTACATCCAAAAACAGATGATATCTTTAGGATAGATTTAACATTTTATTCGATATAAATAAACCTTTTGGCGCGCTAGTTTTGACCAGTCGATTGAACACTGCAGTTTGGGCAGTAACATTTTAATTGAATATCAGCCAAAAAGAAACAGTATTTATTCAGTATTAATAAATATTATCTATTAAATACTTCCCCTTTAAAAAATAGTAAATTCTTTGAAAGAATGTGCCCACAGGATCAAAAGCCAAAATAAATTAAATCAAAATCTGGACGCTTAATTTATTTGTTTGTAAAAACAAACATAATTTTGAAACGACTCGAGTAGTAATATCCGTTGTCAATTTTTATAGTAAAGATAAATGACATAAACTAGGAATTTAAAGCAAAGATCAAGCAAGATATATAAAGTAAAGCTATCGACTGCAATGATTCTACACCACGATAAATTATTATTAGTAAAGAGTAGTGTAAGAATGCCGGCCTAAGAAGTTTGAGGAATGTGTTGTATCTGCAATCTAACAAGCCTTTTTATCTGCAATCCGTCCTTCTTGATGACGGCTGCGCATAGCAATTTCAATTTGTGCATAAGTTTTCGCAACGCCAAGTCAGCAGAGGTGTTTCATGCAGGAGGGATTCTACTTTGCGGCAATGTGCTCTCTTCCTGCCCCAAGCTGCGCATTATAATTTCATTTTTGTTGTGCATATGCTCGTTAATTTGACTTTTTGCAAACAACACTTCAAGAAGCCCAATATCAAACTCCCCCCACAACCTTATCTTCGCAGTCTGTCTTGTCTTTCCAGGCGTATTTTATGGCCTTGTAATCTGCCAAACTACAGAGACCTTTTTGTGAAAGAAGAAATACTCTTGCCATCGTCTGCCAGCACGCCCAAATTTTTCATCCCCAGCTGTACACTTCAATCATTTTCACTGAACGATGCCTTTCTATCCAAGTACTCAGAGCCGATGTAAAGATTATTCGGTGTTATTTTTGCTTGTTTTCTCTACCTGTCATGAATTTACTTTGGTATGAGACCTGCATCTTATGTGCAACTAATTTTTTTGATAATTTTCTATTATTTTCTTAGTTTTATACCTTATAATATGTTTTCTAAGCTTATCTTTAAAATATTTAAAAAATCTCTGTACGTATAGAATAGACAGGCAGACAACAACCGGAGCAGTGCTACCAAAGCAGTATGATCGTCACTACCGATGGTAATGAAAAATATTTGTGTGATTGCTGCCTTGCGCAAGAGCATGTGATCCAAGGATAAAGATGCTGTATTAATAGAAAACATAATCCCCGCACAGTTCAACTAGGTTTTTCTACAAGCCGCAAGCTTCAACGTATTTATTCCTTCAAAAGTAGAGCTTGTGATGCGCCATCTAGTTGCGAACAGTTGGAAACTATCGCTTTTCGTTATGGCAACAAGCAGTGTCTAATTAAAGATGCTCCTATCTCACTGACAGCAAAGAAGATCCAATGTGAAGTTCTAAATTACGAACCATCCGCGTAACACGACATAAGATTCTATTCTCAACCAATCAAGTGGTCTCGCGCTAAGGCTTCATAGGAGACTATAAATACTTAAGCGGACGGCCATCTTTACACTCATTTTGTTTATGGATGTTGATTGTTAAAAGTTTTTCTAATTAAGTTTGCTTACAAATTGTGTTGGAAAATAATTTGTCAATGCCAATTTAGTAGTAAACTTACGGGTTCTTCACGTTTGCTATTAAAACATATGCATCCAAGTTTTTTAAATTTTTATTTAAACAGAGTCGAATTATGATTAGTTAACTATTACTTTTTATACTATCTAAATGTGAATAAAATTGTTATAGATTGGTAATTTTTCTCTTTAGATCGTAATATGGGGCAACGCTTTATGGGACTAGGGGGGGGGGCTTGAGCCCAATAGCGCCCTAGCGGAATACGAGACTAGGACGGGTACTGAGAATTGCGCGGTTCAATTAGATAACTGATAGCGGGGCCTGCGTTCTACAAGAGTTTTTTATTTTCTT
The DNA here is from genome assembly GCA_030549495.1 of Nectonema munidae. NCBI lineage: Eukaryota > Metazoa > Nematomorpha > Nectonematoida > Nectonematidae > Nectonema > Nectonema munidae. The sequence goes on from JAUIRK010001006.1 coordinate 78,738, forward strand.
GCGATATTCTCGTCTTTAACCAAGGTATAAAATATGCATTAAGGGCTTAGATATACCAAAAGTTTAATAGACAATATACATTTATATTTTAATAGGAAGAAAGGCACTTACAAACGTACGAGTTATTTGCTCAAGTTTTTTTTAGAAAAAGAACTTTTTCTTTTTTTCTTTGCAAAAATTAATGCTCAACAGTTTTAATTTCATTTTTTGTAGTTAACTCTTAGAATACGCTATTATTGAAATAGTGTCTGTCACTGCTTACACAGGCCGTTCTCTGAGTTAAAATTTTCAATTTGTCGATGGTCTGGTATTAACCGGCTGGGTATTTTCTTGAAACCTTCAAAATGAAATTTTAGGGGCGTGCTTTGAATGTTAAAATACTCTAACTTAGCCTCGCTTATTTGTTTCACCAGTTCTAGGTAGAGCTGAGGGGTATCCCAATTTGAGCAGGACATCCAAGGCTCTCGTTCTACCTATAGATTTGATTGAAGTGAACAATCATAATTTATACCTTGTCTTCTTCAATTACTTATTTTAGCAGAAGCAGAAAGTTCTGAACATTCCAATAAAAGGTATCATTTCAATTTTTCTTTACTTTATGTTTTAAGCTTTTAGAAAAAATTTCTTGCATTGAAAGTGAGTTTGCATTTTAATATCTAATTTAATTTCTAATCTCCACCATATTGATAGTTAATGAGATGGTGTGTTATCTCAGTATGTATGATAAATCAATCTGCGTGTCATTGTTGACTTCATGTCGTTTTAAGCCATATTGGCTTGTCATAAAACCACAAAAAATATAGCAGATATCCACATTATCTGTCTTCTCTGATCACTCTTTTTGCTTTCAATATCATATCTAAAGTTTGGCTAAAAATTAAATTCTCAAAAGTAAGATGCTAGACTTTTTATCTTTTGAAAATCTCAAGAAGGTCTTCTATCAAAATCAGGTCAATTCTGCCTTTGGACAACTCTGCCTCCAGACAATTCGGCCTCTAAACATTTAAAAAAAATTTTAGTGGTACAATTTGGCCTCTATCATTTTTTACAGTGGGACAATTCGACCTCTAAAAATTTCATAGCATTAACAATTCGTCCTCTAAAATAATTATCTTTTTTGACAAACCGGTTTTCAATTTTTTTATAAAAAATTTCTGCTTCTTTTTGTCAAGTTCTATTTGCAGTGCTAATTGATTCATTTTTTTTTAACCGTTTATAACTTTCGTCTCATAGGTAGGCTATTACCATAGCGAAACATATTATCATTATTTAGAGCTTTTTAATTTAGTTAAACTTCAAGTTAAACCAAATATTTATAGTGACAACCAATTTTATGTCTGAAAAAGTTGTAAGCTATTTTTTGCATGAAGTTTTTAAAAACTATATAAGTCCAACATATTAGAACTTCGTCTCCGGACAACATTTTAGTAGATTTACTTTCTCATTTTGCTAAATGATTCTAAAACAATTTGCACATTTTTTCTTTTTCAAAAAATTCAAAGAGTGCTAATACCTTCAGTTTTGTGCGTATATGTATGTATACATCTTATGAAGTACAGAAAAATTTATTAAAATGTAACAAAGTTCTAATGTTGTTTTAACAATCAACTTTACATTAAAAAAAGTAATAAAGTACTCTTCAACAGTGTTCCGTCACAGGTTCCACCCGGAACACTGCCCAGTCCTTTGAAAATAGTTCAGGTTTAGTGGACTGCCAGGAAATAATTCAAAGTTATAATTTAACATGTGAATAAAGTTTCTTATTTTCCAATTACATTTTGTCATAGATTTTTTAGTTCTTCGCATTAACTTTTTTGAAAGTTTATTTCAAAAATTCTACATTATTGACATGTAATAGGGAGTGCCCAAAATACTTTAAATACTCAGATATTCCAGAGAGTAGAGGCAACATTGCTCCCATTAGTAGCGGGGTTTGCAATATTTGGCAAATAAAATACATTTTCATCTAAAGAGAAGTTACTTGCGACAAACAATTTTGTCCGCTCTTGACAATATTTCCATTTTTACGAAATACCCCAAGCAGTGGCGGATGAAGGAATTTTCAGTGGGGGAGGGGGGTGTATCTCCCCTATCCCCCCTCTAGATCCGTCATGTTGTACAGTCAAACCTGCCTTAGCGACCCCCTGTATTAAACGACTCCCTGCCCATAACGACCTTTTTTTTTCCTCCCAATGAAAATTTGACTTTTTTCACCCTGTATTTAACGACACACTGTCACACGCGACCTACGACCATGTTTTTGAATGAAATTTATCTCTAAGTACTGATTTAAGCGACTATTTTTTGTTGAATATTATAACTTATTTTTTCACAAATGTTTTTATTTGTTAATGCACTGTTGTAATGAACGATTGTTCTTATAATTTCTCTCATTATCATTTTTTCATACCAGCACAGAGCATAGTATGAATTCTATATAGTGTACACTGTACTGTACATACACTAATAGCGACTGCTCAAAAAATAAAAAGTGTAACTCTCACAGCAGGGCTAGTATAATTGTTCTATACACATGATATTGATAAACATTGTGATAAATCATTCCAATGATGTGTAGTGTTCATCTCATTACAAGAGTATGAAATAAAATTCTTAGTAAACCTTAGCGACCCCCTGTATTAAGCGACCCATTGTATAGCGACCATAGTTTTTTCCTCACGACGAAAATTGAACTGTTTTCACCCTGTATTTAGCGACACACTGTCTAACGCGACCTTCGACTATGTTTTGCACTAAAATTTATTTAAAAAATCTGTGTTAAACGACTATTTTGCAGACAGTTACATTTTAAACACACTTGAAAAAAATAGTGCAATTGTTGCACAGTAAGACTAGTAAACCTGAATTTCTTTTGTGACACATCATATGTCGTACAGCAATACTTTGAACACAATCAATATGACATGGATGAAATCAGCCTTATGATGAATAAAAGCTAAAAGATTTTCCTTGTTGATTTCTCATTATCAGCCATTTTTCATATCTTTTGTTCTTGTTGTTTTTTACGTAAGTTTATTGGTTACAAATTTCAATATAATTGTTAGATCATGTTTACATAGTAGGTAATATGTCGAAAAAAAGAACATCACTCGCTCTTTAACAAAAGTACGATGTAATTAAACTTTTATTTTATTAGTGGCAGAGCAGTATATAAAATAGCTACTGAGATGGGTGTAGGTAAAACTCAAATCCAAATTCAAAAAGAAAAAACTATCTCACAGGTAATGAAGAGATAAACACTCTAACATACAGGGGGTTTATTGACGCTTTGGCTAGAGGCCTTCCAGTCAGTGGACCAATTCTCAAAACTAAAGCTTTGCTGAAGAACTTGGAAAATTGAATTTTAAAACTTCAAATGGTTGGCTGGGGAGCTTTATTGGTAGAAAGAAGATTGTTTTTGGTAACATGACAGGCGAAAGAGCATATATTTGCCAATCAACCGTTGAAGAATGGAAATTGAAACTTGAGAAAATTTGTGAATGCTATAAGTAGAAATACATTTTTAATTTAGACAAAACTGGGCTTTTTTTCAAAGACACAACAAAAAAAACTTTTTATTTGAAAGGTAAAAAAAGTTTCGAATTGTTGATTTGTAAAATTTGTGATAGTTTTTATGTGAAGGATGTCCATGTGGAAAACGATTAAAGGGAAGAATAACAATAGCACGTTGTGCCAGTATAACTGGAGAAAAAATAAAACCTTTAGTGATTGCAAAAATCAAAGTTTCCTTGATGTTTTTCAAAAGTGAAGTTGAGCTCTTTAACAGTGGAGTACTAGTTTAACCCATTTACGCCCAATGTTCCTATTTTGTAACATAAGTAAATTCATCTTCGTCTGCTTTTTTCAATGACTTTGAATATAAATCGTCTGCTTTTTTTAGATATCGTCTGCTTTGCTTGGTCTTAAATGGGTTAATAGAAAAGCTTGGATGACTGATGAGATTTTTGAAGACTCGCTACAAAATATTTATAGGAAAATGAAAGTTGGAAAAAGGAACGTCCTTCTATTCATTAATAATGCCCCTTGTCATCCCAATCTTAAGCTCAGTAACGTTAAAATTCAAGGGATAATTGAAGCAATGAAGTTGAAGTTTAGAAAACGACAAGTAAATGTTTTTTTAATTCGCTAATTTTTCTATAGCTTTTCCATATAGTCAGACAAATGGACAGAGATGAATCAAGATGTATTAATGCAAGTCAGTCCTTAAAATCAACACAAATATTGGATGTATTTTTATTGTGTATTGCAGCATGGGAAGAAGTTGAAGAAAGCACAATCAAGAAATGCTTCATAAAGGCCGGATTTCGCAAAGAAAACATTTCTGTGTGGAATCCTGAGATTGAAGAAGAAATACCTACTGCAGTTAAAAATTTAAGTAGAGATGTTTTCGGGGCTGAGTATGAAGCTGTTGCAAATATTGATAAAGACTTGTACACATGCGATGTTAAGAATAGCGTCTTTGACTTACCCGGAAAAGAAGCATTGAAAGAGATCGAAAGAGAAAAGAAGAGAGTTCTTTGGAAAGTGATGAAGAAGCAGAAGAAAGTGGCACATACTCTTTAAAAGAAGCAATAGAAATTGCCGATAAACTAAAAAAGTTTCCTCTTCATCATGGCTTAGGAAAAGCTCTGGAATACATGGTGAAAACAAGTTCGGAGGTTGACAAAATGTCAGCAAAATCCTTACAACAAAAAAGGATAAATGATTATTTTGAAGTTTAAATAAATTAATTTTAACTTTTATAATTGTGATTCAATCTTCTACGACATTTTGGTTTACAATTTATTGAAGTCAATATTTTGAAATATTTTCACTGTTTTTAACGACCACCTGTCTAATGCGACCAAAATTAGGTCTTACCTTGAATGGTCGTTTAATACAGGTTTGACTGTATTTCTTTTAGACTGTTTGCCTATTAGCCTATATCATTAAGTTGGTCTATTAGCATTAAGAGACACTCCCATTAAAAATCTCTTAAGTTAGATTTTTCTATTTTAAAAATAGTTTTACCTTAATGACTATGCAAATATAATTACGCATGGAACCACGTTAATCACAATTACGATTATCAATACTCTACATGGCAAGCGAAGAAATGAAGAAATATTTCATCCCACATTTTGCGGCTCCGTTATATCCATATACATTGCCATCATCATACCTCTTTGCCTCTACTCCTTTTTCTAAGTTTTTCTTTTTTCACAAGTGCGACGTTATTCTGTTATGTTCGTCGCCTTTTTGAAACCAATTCTCCTTCACTTCGTCTCTTTATATTTTGAAAGATATGCCTCTTCTTCTTTTTCTCGAGATAACCGCATACTCCATTACCTCAGGCACTGAATTCTCTTTTCCTTTTTTCAAGATATGTGCAAATTAGCAGAAGTTGATTCGTTTTTTTCAAAAGTAGCAACCTTTCTTTCCTCTTATTTCTCCTAACACCAACATTCGGCTCCATAAGTCATCACTTTTCTTACTATTTGTGAGTATATTCTTGCGCTCAGTCTCATCGTAATCTTTTTGTTATTTATGATGTGTTCCTTCTATCTATTTTACCTACGAACAGTGGCGTAGCCAGAGGGGGGACAGTGCCCCCCCCCCCAAATACCTTTTCTGCTCCCCCCCCCCCCCAAATAATTTTATTTCCAATATGCTTGCCCCCCTAAATTCTTTGCATGCCCCCCAACTTCCATTTTTTGGCTACGCCACTGCCTACGAAACCACAAAATATTGACGGGTTTCCTTCATTCATGCCTAACAATGAAGCTTGCATCTATGTGCTTTACTGGGATATAGCCAAATTACTCTGGCTCACCTTTCAACAATTTACTTTTAATAAATGTAGCAGTTTTATTATTCCACGATAGTTGTAGCAATCCAGTAGCAATGCTTGATGCAGGAGCTTTGCATTTCATTCTTATACTATCTTTCTTTCAGATTACTCGAATTTTTGAAATTCTTCAATCACGTCTCTTTCATCTTCTACATTCAATAAGTATTCAAAATAGTTAGGATTTTAGTTATGCCCTGAATCTCTCATTTTTTTTTAACTTTTTGCTTTTGGATATTTCTTTTCCTGATGTCGAGCACCACCTTCCAAAGTTGACTCATAATATCATTACCAGGTATAACATTTTCTGGTAATGTTTCACTATCCGTGCATTGATGAAAAGCTATTTTAATTGGAAAGAAGTTGTTCAATGATATAATGCTTTCATATGTCAATCTTTTCTTGAATGCGATTATAGATTGAGTATCGCACTATACGTGCATTGTAGCAAATACAGTCTATGCCTGCCTCCATAATACGAGTATATCTACATGATACACATATAGTGCTGTGGGGACAGTCTGTGTTTCTCTCTCTTCACTACTATACACATACACACACATACAAATTGAAGACCAGTATTATGGACAATACAGGCATAGTGCAACATGGACGAGATATTTAAAAAGAGGAAGTGATAAGACAATATTAAATTTGTGCTGAAATTTTAATCAAGAGTTATTGAATTTTCAAGACGCAATAACATTTATGAAATATCCTCTCATTCACTGTTGTATAACTCAAGTGTGTATGATGAATATAAAAAGATTTGTGTTGGTAACCCACCCATATAGTATAAGAGAGCGTGCCTGTCTCATACAGCTCATCATCTCTTCATCACAGCATTATGCATAGACACGTTACATCGCACTATATGTGTATCATGTAGATATACTCGTATTATGGAGGCAGGCATAGACTGTATTCGTAGACGGATAATCTCTGAAGTCGGAAAATCTGTGAAGTAAGTTCTTTGTGCATAAGCCGCTTTCTCTCTCTCTCTAGCTGGCCTATCTTCCCCTGTGTTACATTTTCTCTGTCACTTTTCTCACTCCCCAAAGTGTAATCTACGCCAATATCACAACGCCAGGAAACAATTTATAAAAGAGATGAGGAAGTTTAAAGCTTCATAGCTCAAAGTGAATCTTCACTCACTAAAGTGTAACCGTTCTTATGAAGAAAAAATAGACTTTAACCAGGGGTGTGCTAACTTTTTCAACGGCGAGTACAATTCTAAAAAATATATGAGTATCTGGGCCATTTACTCAAAGTAAGTACATCTTGATTCTCCTGGTTTAAGTAACATAAATTAATTATTTGAAAAACATTAAAAAATCATTTTTAAGAAAAGATATACAATCGAAAGATTAATATAAAACAGATGAAGAATAACGACAACAAGACAATATTTTAGTAGCAAGTGAAGAACAACCACCCCGCATGACCCTTTTGAAGAACCACCACCCCAAATAGCTTTCCAATAATATTATACAGAATATACCACTGAAGAAAAATTAAAAAAATTTATTTAGTAAAAACTAAAATATTAAAATTTTGATTTAGTAAAGGCAAAATAAAATCTTGAAAATTCATTTTGTGAGAAGAATTAAAAAAATAAACAATAAGTATACATCTATAATATTATATAGCTGACTTGCAAAACAGGATATTGTTTCAAGATTATACAGTGTTATAAGATTAAATATATACTAGTGTATCAGTGTAATCCGATTAAAAACACCTTGTTTAGTATACGCTCGATTTAATTATACAATACACATTTCAAAGTTTAAATAAATATAAAACTCAACTGAAGAATAGCCACCCTAAAATCTCTCTTCTGAAGAATAGCCACCCCAAAATTGTTGGGTTGGTTGTTCTTCATATGATCCCAAAACAGTTAAAACATTAAGGTAATTAGTCCACAAAAAAACAGAAATGTCCGCTTACTCGGGAGTAATTAAAAAAATGGCCCTCAATCTCAGAGCCGGTGCTAGGAATTGCGGGGCGCAATTATAATTCTGATAGAGGGGCCCCAACTCTACATAGTAAAATTTATCGGTGTTTATATTTAATATAAAAAAACAGGAAAAAAGACATCAAAAAATTTTTAAGCCACTATGGATACTTTTATTGCTTTACTTTTAACATTAACCCGTTAACGCCCAATGCCGACTATAGTCGACTTTACAAAAATAAAATCGTGTGCGTTTATCAAAGCTCTTTAATACAAATCTTCTGCTTTACATTAGATATCGTCTGATTATTCTGGTCGTCAACGGGGAGGGGCAAACTAGGCAATTACATATATTCCTTTAGAAAAAGATTCTTCTAGCTTTTTTATTAGCAATATCTTTCAAAATATTTTTCGAGATATAATTCTAAAATATAGTTTATTAATTTTTAAAAACCTCTTTCAAAAACCTTGTAAGACTTAAAGTAATAAAAACTAAATTTATGAACATAAATTTATAGATTTTGGTTGGCTGTCTGTAAATATTAATATTTTCATGTGATTTTAAAATTTTAGAGAAAAAATGTCTTTTTTGAAATTTGAAGCTGTAGAAAACTTAAATGTATAAACTTAACGGTTAAACGTATAGTAAAAATGGAGAACATTCTTATCGCAGCACTGATGCAATAAGTGAGGAGAGCGAGAATGATTGTGGGAAAATCCACACATGTGAAAATAATAGTACTGACTTATGTGCTAATAAAATGCCCGAGTTAGTATTACCAAATATGGATGATACCATGTGTAGCTCAGTTAATTTAAATAAAACATTGAATTTCCTCATCTCTTTATAAATTGTTTCCCAGTGTAAGTGATATTGGCGAGATGTCACACTTTGGTGAGTAAGAAAAGTGAAAGAGAAAATGTAACACAGAGGAAGATAGGTCAGCTAGAGAGAGGGAGGAGCGCCTTATGCACAAAGCGTGAAAAATTATTACTTCACAGATTTTCCATGGAACTTCAGTGATTTTCCGACTTCAGAGATTTTCCTAGAACCACTGTATTTGCTACAATGCACGTATAGTGCGATACTCAAACTATCTATAAGATTGACATATGAAAGCATTATATCATTGAACAACTTCTATCGAATTAAAATTGCTTTTCATCAATGCACGGATAGTTCAACATTACCCATAAATCTTTCTCTTCCCATTTATAATGCAATTTCATTTGCTATCTCTGACATTGAGTTTCTACTTTTTTTTTTGACCTGACTTCCCAGTAGAACCGTAATCTTTTTCTCTATCATTCTTTTTTCAATAGGCCATTATGGTGTTGGATGGAATACTTTCGTTTGTACTTTCGCTTTTCTGCGTTCAAAATATTGATTCAACTAATCGATATCCTCCAAATAATATCCGATATTGATTTAATGATAACTATATTTTTAAAAATAAAAATCAATTTAATAAACGGCACTTACTTGAAAATCAGCAAACTGACATACTAATTATTCAAAAGTGCTATTTTTGTGTAACAACTCATCATAGAGAATATGTTTATAAAAAAATAAAGGAATTATTTCGATAAGTATCGACTTTTTAGTGGCAAAAGTATAGTGCGTGATCTGGGATATTTTTCTCTATTATGAATAAATTAATTCTACAAAAAGAATACGCAAAATTCATCTTTTTATATTTTAGATTTTTATTTCATTGACTTATAATAACTCATATCACTTTTCTTTCTATTTCATTTTTTCTCCCATAACAACAATTTTCTACATTGATTTTGGAAGCAGATTTGCACGGCTTGCTAGGCTTCGCCTGAAATATTTATTTTACTTACAAAATGATCAATGATAAGAGCAACTCTTAAAATGTATTGTTAATACCTTTCTTTGTGTATATGATTGGCGTTAAAGGCCTAAAAATAATTTTTTTATTCCTTGCAGAAATAACTAATATCTAAAAGACGTGAAGGATAACTTAACTTTTAACTAGTCTATCTAAGTAACTAATTATTTTACTAACTAACTGGCTGACTATCTTACTAACTTTCTGGCTAACTAATTAAAAACTAACTATTGACCTAACATTAATTATTATCTAATCTTTTTGAATTTGTTTCATTAATTTTTTTATTATTCTTTTCTGTTGACATTTATATTAATTTGTTTGTGCATACTTATTCTGCACACTAAAACTCTATACCTCTTGTTGGGAGTCCAACATTTAAAATAGCTACTCTAGATCAATTAATTTGCTGCTCTAACGAAATGTGAAAATTTATCCAAGACAAAGGATTGATTTCACTGTAAGACTAATCCGTTTTCAAGTTTTAAAGGTAAGAAACTTTCAAAAATAAGATATCACTGTAGTAAATGGAAGGAATTGCAAGCGAATACTCTTGATCACAATTTCTCTAACTCTTTTCACATCTTTCCTTACTTTTTAAGCAGTCTTTTTCACAAAACCTAGATTTGAGAAATATAAAGACTGCATAAAAATTAACGACTTTAGTAATTGCTATTTCATTAAAAATACTTAATGAACATTTCTCTAAAATACGTAAGCACCGTCTGAACAAAAGTTTACCGGCAAATTTTCTAATCAATTTCAGGTAGCTGAAAAATATTTACTTTGGGGCAATAAATCAGAGGTGAAGCATCTTTACAGTAACAAACATCTGTATTCTTCTATGTAACATATTTATAGGGTAAATATATGAAGTGAACACTTTTTTATAGCGTGTTCAATATGGAAGCAAGGTTCTACTCTATGCTTATATAAAGCCCCATTTGTATTCATTATTAATAGAATCTCTTATTGGAATAAAAATCATTGGGTCGACTTCAAGCAAAAAGGAAGTAGAAATCAGTTTTGTGGGTAGTGATGATCGCAAGCGAAGATTGCTTGTGGATTTGACAGACTTGGACGACATCTACGACGTGGGCTATCACGAGATCGGGAGAGATGGCAGTGTGACGTATCCAAAAGTTGAGAGGTACTGCTTTTATCATGGCATCCTGGATCAAGAAGAAAGTGTCACCGTTTCAATGAATCTTTGTGGAGAAATGGTCTGATTCTCTTTATTTGCGCATTTCATTTGCATTTTTCTTGCTAGGACGCGATTCTGATCTGTGAGAGGGAGCACAACGTTTCTTCGACAATAAAAGTTTAGTTAAATAAACTCTCCTATATATAATACACAAGGTAGTATATAATGCATACATTGCTAGAAGGGTAAGCAAAGTGTCAAACTCAAGCCCCTCTTCCACATCTTGTAAATCTTTCCTAAGCTTATTTATTACGTTCGATCATCTTAGCTTTTACTCTATTTTTTAAAATTTCTCCAATATCTTCAGCGGGCTTTAGATCATTTTGAAAAGATTGTAATAATCGGTCTATGATATAAAATGAAGGAGACATTATTCATTTCATCGATAATTCAAAATATAAAAATTTAAATAATAATTTACCGTGTACAAATCAAAATTTTTTTTATTCACGACTTCGAATTAATATTTTAGTCCCAAATAAATAAAAAAGTGTTTTTAAACAATGAAAATTTTGGGGTTGTAAAAATTGTAGGGTGTTCATTGAAATTTCATAAATTCTTCTTTTTCCTTTGATTTTTCCTTTAAGCTTCTGTTTTAAAGCAACTCATGAATAAAATTATTCATGAATTGCCACTAAAAACACTTCTTTTTAACATATTTTTATTCAATATTTTTTCTTTCTAATTTCACATTGATATTTATATTTGTATTTTGCAATAATTAAAATCGCTTCAAGAGACTGCCCTCATAACCCAGACTCTTTCTGCATATTGAAAGGAAAAATTTTACATGCAAACCTCAGTGAAGGTTTGCCAAGCTTACCATAAGTATTTTGAAATAACAGTTGGTGATCAAGGCAAGCCTTGGGCTCCTCATTACTGTTGTCAACACTGTAAGAAGACTCTGGAAGAGTGGCTTCGTCGTCAAAAAAGATCTATGAAATTTTCTTTCCCTCGAGTCTGACAGACCATCCAAAAGAGTTTTTCATCTTCAGAATGAAGCAATGGATTCTAGGAAATGTTCCCTACATGGAAAAGTTCCCTACAATTTTAATCTCTCTGTCTTACCGCTAGTCTCCCACTAAGCTTATAACAAGAGGAGGTATTTTTACGAGTACTAATGATTAGCGTTTCTAGCAACCAATAAAAAACAAGAGCTTCGCGGAGCCTTATAGACACTGTAATGCACAAAATGCGAAGTAATTATGTTAATTCTGAAAAAATTAAACTTTCTGAAAATTGAAGTATTTTTAATAACATTATAAACCAGATTTCTTCAATTTAAACACTTAATTCTTTAGTCAAAATTAATAAACTAACTTGTATAAATAAATATCTATCCAAGAACAGGTAAAAATATGAAAACTTCTATTCGAAGACTTTGAATTCTGATGGAAACTGTATAGCTTAATTTTTATTGGATTGTTAAACATGTGACCATCCCATACATTTGGGGATCATTATTCATGGATATACAAAAATATATCATGACATATATTTTCAAATTGACATACTCATAGTGAAAACAATATTTATTTATAAATGATAAGCACAAAAATGGTTGAAAAACATAAACCTATCAATTATTTAAAATTGAAGAAATATTAAAATTAGATCTATTGTTTAGTATCGAAAAATCAACTGAAAAACCATCATTTTTATTAAAAGTTTTCATGTAAAGGCGAAGAAATGCACATAAAAGTTCTACTTAAAACATGTATAGGTTTTTATCTAACAAATATCCTTCATATATGTTCTTTAACATTTTTTCCTGTTCTTATTTTCTATCTTTTCTACCACCACTCCAATTCTATTGGGAATCAATAGCTTCTATTTCAGGAATATCAATCCAGAGTCTTTTTGATTTTTAATGAAAAAATATATTACTTCCAATACAGTGGTTTTATCATAGATAAGACTGGATTTCAGACTAAAAACATAGTAGAACTAATAAGTATAGATTTATACAAAAGATTAACCTGTTATGAAACCCTTCACAATGATTTTATTGGTTCTTATTTTTCTTTTGGAAACGTTCAACAAAAATGTTCTATTCAGCAAGTTGTTTTCAAAATATAGGAAAAACTCTTCCAAATGAAAAACAGTCATCATGAGCTTCAGTTTCTATACGCAACCTTAATCTTTTGTTTTAATTCACATTTACAAATAGTAATTATAATAATCTGCAATTTAAAATTACTTCAATTTCAGGTAGAAAAGCCAAAGCAAGGAACATTTTTATACTTTTTCTGAAGAATAAACTTGTAGGAAATGTTGAACTGAATCCTAGTTCGGACAGTTTTCTATATACGCTTTGGCATTAATGAAAATAGCAGTCGTGGAAATTAACATTGTAAAAAGACTAAAATATAGGTTAATGAACAAAGGAACATATATTTGCGTTCTTACGACTGGGAATAAAAATACCCCCCCCCCCCCATGCCCTCGCTGGCTACGGGCCTGAATATTAGATTTCCTTTGTATAAGCATACATTCATATTCTTCTTCACAATATCTTTAGCATGTGTTTTCCTTTCCTACAAGCATACATTCAACTTAAAAAGGATACATTCACAAATATAGTGTCCATGTGTTTTAAAGATTAGCTTGTGAGATAAGGAGATTAAATTGTAGGCAACTTTTCCATTTAGGGAACTTTTACGTGAAGGCTTAGACAACTTGCTAATTTAAAAAATGTTAGCAGAATGCGTATTTTACTTTGAACAGCGCTTCAATAAGATGGGGCTTTAAAAGAACGCGTAAAATTGCGTCTGTGATCTGCCGTGTATTTTATTTTATGAAGCATCCATTTTTGTAGGATGGCATGATTAGCACAGAAGAGGGAGTTTATCAAATCAGACGCCTACAAAAGAAGCGCAAAAGGAGATCGCATGCTTTTGACAACGAAACCTCTTCGAGTGAGGAGCGAGAGCACGTGATAGTGCCCCTCAAGACAGAGCTCCACACTCCCGGATACTGCGGCAGTGGTAAGCCATGATTAACCATTTCCTATTTAACCTCCTTAACCAACTCTCATCAACGTAAAAATCTAAAGTTTCCAAATTGCGGGAAAAGCAACTGCCTACACTACACATTTGCTGTGTAACCCGTACCGAATTTAAAGCAGTTTCATGCATGCATCTCTTACTTCCTTTTGAAAAACTTGATAGCTAGTTTTTCAAAAAATGTCAAGGAAAAATATATATAGGTGTAGTGTAGTAGTCCTACCTTTTGAAATCGATTTAGTACTTCATGCAAAACAGTGCTATAATTGCTTTAAATATTGTTTGAATAAAAAAGTTTGTTCAAAATGTGCTAATTTCGATAAAAAGAATCGAGAAAAATTGTGTAATAATACTATATACTCTGTGCATTGAGAGCGAAGAGGGATGAGCAAACACGAAATAATCAATAATGTTGAATGCATACATATGATGCACTACACTATCTTTCGAAGCATATGATGTCATCATCATATTTCTTGTGCTTTTCTATCATTTTATTTATTCTTTCTTATTACCACTTCGCAATGATGTCATCATATTTCTTACGTTTTTCTATCATTTTATTTATTCTTATTACATCATATTTCTTGCGTTTTCCGTTCATTTTATTTATTCTTATGACCGCTTTGCAAATTTCTTCTCTCATTGAAGCGCTATTTTTTCATTATCATTTTCTAACAAACCATGAGTGATATTAGTGAAATAGGCGATTCATATACTTACTCCTCAAAAAGTTTTGAAAGTGAAAGTTCTTATTCTGATGACTCTTTTGATCTTTCTGACAGTTTGATTGCTCCTGATAACACTACTTTTACCTGGGAGCCAATACAAAGTACATCAGGAAGGCCTTTATGTCGTAATATTCCAATCACAACCTGGACCTAAAAATGGGGCTGAATTATTGAAAGACAGTATGGAAATCTTTCAACTTTTTATGACAGAAGCTTTGATTGCTCAAATTTATAGTTTTACTAAATTAAAAATGAGAAACAATTACGAGTAAGTATTTTTAGTTTTATATCCATTTGTGTAAACTGGCAGTTTTCTTAGGAGTGCTGAACCTAAACATGTTAGTCTGCTTACTGCTTACCAACGATTTGATGTTAGCAATTTATTGGCCTACTTCGCTTGCATTCTACACATAGGACACTCGAAAAATCAGTCTATTAGTCTAAATACCTTTTTTCAGAAAAGCAAGGCGAACCATTTTTGAAAGCTGCACTTTCAAGAGATTATTTATATGTTTCGATGATAAAAGATTTAGAAATAGTAATGACAAAATTTCAGCAATCAGATTTATTCATGATTATTTTTATGATATATTTTCTAAGTACTATACCCCTACAGAATTTGTCACAGTGGATGAACAGTTAGTAAAATTTAGGGGAGGATGCCCTGTAAAAATTTACGACCCTTCAAAACCAGGTCGTTACGGCATTAAAATATACCATTGTAATGATTCTAAAACTTTTTACATTTTAAAACTACAAATCTATGTTTCAGGGCTAGATGAGTGTAGTTATTTTAGTGGGGAAAGCATTGTCAAACGTCTAGTTAGTGACTCGAGCTTGCCTAAGGGCATAGGAATAATAACCGATCGGTTTTTTACTACTTACAACTTATGTGAATGGGCTAACAGCAATGGCTACACACTTTGTGGAACAGTAAGATCTAACAGAACCTTTATACCTCATATAATAAGGCCTAATTACTTGAGAACATTAAATCTAACAGAATGTGAAAGTAAATTTTTGTTCACTAGAAATGCTTCTTTGACAGCCTATATTCCCCGCAAACATGCACGTGAAAATTTTAAGGTTGTTTATCTTTTGTCTAGCCAACACATCAAGGAAATTAAAACAGAAGGTCCGTACAATATTCTGGAAACTATTACTCTGTATAATCAACATAAAAGTGGTGTTGATACGGCCAACAAAATGCTTAGATCCTGCACTTGCTATAAACCAAATAGGAGATGGACATACGCACTTTTTACTAATTACTTAGATATTATATGCCATAATAGTTGGATTATTTCTAAACATAATTGTCCAAATTTATATCCTACTACCAAAACTGGAGGTAAGAAATATTTCCTCAGAAATTTATGTTTGCGACTCTCTGACTATAATTTGCACAAATTGTACATAATTTTTTTTAGTGTTTTTTATTATTGTTACTCATTATGTCTTTTATGCTGTATATTTGTTCATATTTTGAATGTTTTCTTTTTCTTTGTAATAATTTTATTTTTGTAGAAACATTTTCATGTGGAAAGCTTTATTCTAAATTCTGAAAATAAATGTTTCGTTTTTATTTTAATTCATTATAAACTGTGATGGAATATTTTTTTATAAATATATATGTATAGATCTTTTTAAATATCTATTTATAATAGAAGAACAGCAGCCTTATAATAAAGATGCAATCAATGTATCAATGACCAAATTTTTATGTTAAAATGCTGAAATAATATATGTGAAAATTTTTTATATACATAAATCTCGCTATCCCCCCGGGGCAAGGGGGGGGGGGGGGGGATAATTGTGCATCTTTTCCTCAGTAGGCAAAGCATTCCAAATCTCGAGCAACTCTTCATCTTTTGGCTCAATCTGATCAATTTCTTCTTCCACAAACTTAGCTTTTACAAAACAGTTTTTGATGACCGATTTGTTAACCTGCTCCCAAGCATACCGGGCAACGTGTAGAGCATCAAGCAACGTGAACTTAAACTCTCTTTCCTCGTCTATGGCTTCAAGCCTGCGAGAGAGCAAACGTTTCTTGTAGTGGCGTTTGAGACTCTCTATAACCTCCTGATCCATTGGTTGCGAGATTGATGTTGTGTTAGGAGGAAAAAATAGCAGCTTTATATTGTCGAACTGGAGATCAGATGGGTGGCCACAGAAGTTATCGAGACAAAGCAGCACTTTGCGTCCCTGCTTGACGAGTCGCTCGTTCCACTCACGCAATGTTTCTTCGAAGAGCTCCGCCGTCATCCACGCTTTCGAATTTGCCTTGTAGGAATTTTTTTGTTTTTGAAGGCACGCGGTTTCTTTGAATTGCCAATCACCAGAAGAGGAAGCTTTTCGTTGCCGCTCATGTTTGCTCCAACCAGAAGAGTGATTCTTTGCTTACTTTTTTTACCTCCAGTGCACCGCTCTCCTCTGAAAGCCATGGTCTTGTTTGGTAGCAGCTGCCAGAAGAGTCCAGTTTCGTCTAGATTGAAGACGTCTTCTGCAGAAAATTGTGCAAGCAAAGGTCGGAGAACCTGTTGTTGCCACTCAAAAAGAGATTGCAAATTTACCGCTCCTGCTTCTCCTTGTATTGTTTTAAAAGTAATGCCGTGACGCTTTTTGAAATTGTCCAGCCAACCGTCGCTTGCCATGAATCCCGGAATGTGCATTATCTCGGCCAGTTTCATTGCCTTTTCTTTGACCAGACTTCCACTGACAGGCAGATTGTGTCCTCTCGCTTGCTTCAGCCACATGAGCACCCCTTCATCGAGATTTGGATCGTGAGCCTGCGTCAACTTAACGCGTTTCGATGAAAATCCAGTTTTGATTGCAGCCTCGATTGCATCCTTTTTGCTGAGAATGCTTTTTACCGTCGTTCTCTTCACTTCAATACCCCATTTCTTGCTTATTTCTCTGGCCAGCTTGGACTGATTAGGCTCATTTTTTTCGGCATCAATAATTTCTTTTTTCTGCTTTAGAGTGAAATCGGTTCGCTTGCGTTTTATATCTGACATGTTAATTTTTTACGCAAATAAAAACAATAAATCTAAAAAAATATATTCATTAATTTTGTAAAAAAAGTTGAGAAATATAATTAAAAAACGCAACACACAAATAAATAGTGGCATAATAGCGAGATTAGGTGGTGGCATAGTAAGTTTATTTTCTACTGAATTTTGTCCGGACCGAGTGAAAGTGGCATAGTAGCGAGAGTGGCATAGTACCGAGGGGGCATAGTAGCGAGATTCTACTGTACATAAATCTTAATTTGTTGCTACTATCGCTTGCTTTTTTCAAAATCAATAAAACCATTATTATAAAGAAGAATATATCATATTATAATACTTCATACTTATTTTGAAATCTGAATTATTTTTAGTGAATTTTGTCATTGTAAGTTTTTTTACTTTTCGAAAATAATATTATTTGTTATTTGGAAAGAATTCCTTTTTTGATAAAGATTGGGCTCTTTTGTGGTTAGAAGCTAGAGTGCATGGACAAGAATACTAGTATATAGAGTTCGAATACTACAAAAAAAAACCATGAAAGTTATACTTTTTTACATGATAAACCGAGATTAAAAAAAGTAAAAAAGTCGAGTGGTGGTCTCAAGGTAGAGTTCTAGCATAAGAATCTGAATCTATCGGCCTAACGGGTTCAAATCCTGCTTAAATCCAAAAGTCATGAGTGTAGCCATAAAGGTTTTATATTTTCTACATAAGATTCCGGAATCCAAAAATAAAAAAACGATTTTTACAAAAAAAAATCATAAAATTATTATTTAAAAGGTATTTTTTATTTTCAAAAAAAGGGAGAAATTTGTTTAATATGCCCATAAATTAAAAAGAAAAATTTTTGGAATTTTTTTACAATGGAATTTATTTCAAATAATCTATTTAAAAATTACATATTATTTTTTGGTAGGGTTAGGTATATGTTATTGGGTGAAAAATTCGATTCAAATTCAAAGGTGGAGTAAAAAGCCGCCTTCCGTACTGCGAGGGACCTAGAAAATATTGATGCCAATCATAATGTTTTATCTCCTGGTTGTTCTACAAGAATAAGAATTCAAAAGAGTTTCAAAAGTTTATTCATAAACAAATAAGTAGTGACCTTAATTATTATTTATACAAGTTAGATGATGAGTGAAGAATTCTTGAAAGACAATCTCAATAATATATTCTACTCAGATTTTACTAATTTATTGTTGCATAATTCAGATGCTGAAGCTGATTTTTCTAATTTGAATGAATTCTTGAACAGTTTTAATATTATGTCAATAAACATTCAATCCTTAAAAGCTAAATTTGAGCTTTTCAAATTATTCTTAGATAAAATAAAAACAATTCAAATAAAATATTTCATATAATTTGTGTTCAAGAGACCTGGTTGAATACATTCTCGGATGTTTCTCAATTTACTATTTGGAATTAATCTCACTACCATCACAAGATAGTTTACATAAAGGACTTGGTTTCTTCATTCATAGGTCAGTGGAATACGAAATCATCAACTTTGAAATGTCCAAGAAATATTATGGCCAGTTTTCTATTAAGATTAGATATAATAAATACTATTTAAAAATAAATATACCATGGATTAATGAGCCCGTATTGATTAAATAAAGGAAAAGAATAAACTATATAAAAAATTAAAAAAAGTGAATAATTCTATAATTTCAACACTTAAAGCTAGCTTCGAAGAATGTGTTAAAAATCTAAAAAAGTTAATTTGGTGCTCAAAGGTTGAATATTTCGAAAAAATATTCCAATACAGTAAAAATGATTCTAGAAGACTGGAAAAAATTAAGCTCAGTAATAAAAGTAGAGAAACCAAAGAATAACGATTGATGAATCAAATATAAACAACAATGAGTTAGCAGATAAATATGCAATTCGTTTTAAAGATAAAATAAGTCACATAATAAACAAAAATAAAATGGATGCATGTGAGAACACTATACTTAAACCTGAATACATCACTTTCTTTCAATTTAAAAATGTTTCATACAATGCCCTCTTTCATACAATATATTTAAATGATATATTAAATACATTTAACCAAAATACAACGAACATTTAGGGAATATCAATTAATATGGTAAAAATAATTGCCAACGCAATAATAAAACCGCTTTTCCTTATATATAATAAATGCATATCTCAAGGAATCTAGATTCATTTAAAATAAGTAAAGTCCAACCAATAGCAAAAAAGAAGGTAGACCAACTGAAATGGACAATTATGGACCTGTCAGCATAGTACCTGCGTTTTCAAAAATATTAGAAAAAATTTTATATAGTCAAATTTATAATAACTTTGAATTTAATTTCTTACTTGGTTTGTTCGCTTTTCGAAAGTTCAAAACATGGAAAAACTTGACGCTATACTTATTTCTGAAATCATTGTCAATTGGAATAAAAATGTTAGAACCTTCGCTTGACGGACCCCTTCAGAATAACGCGGTTGACGGAGTCCGTGCATTTTTTACACTTAAAAAAATACTGTGTTTTCAGCTTTTTTTTCCATCTGCGGCTTTAAAATAAGTTTTTGTGACAAATAAAAAATTAAATCTTAAGTTTTTTTACAATTTTTTTTGATTTTTACACTTTTTTACTCAAAAAATTTAACGCCATCTAAAAAATTTTTTAAGTTTTATATCAACTTTTATTCGTTTTATAAGCAATTCGATGCTTTTTTATGTCCAGAATGCGTGCATGCACAAATATATTTTGATGAATATCACCATATTCAAGTATTTTAAATATATAGAAGATAACATTGTTTTTATCGTGCTTGCTTTTACTTACTACATCTTTATTTGTGTTAAAATTGCACTCACGCACATTCTTAGCACCCATCATAAGCATCGTAAAATATTTCACATATATTATGCGACCAAAGAATTTATTGAGTTTATGCTATGCTTGCTATCTTTTTATATGTGGCCTCACTTAGTTAGATTTTGAACAATTTAAGAATGCATGCATTCATGCACATTGTATATATATTTTTTATATTATTATCACCATAAGCCTCGTGGAATGTTTATTGCTACATAGAGAGAACCACCATAAGCCTCGTGGAATGTTTATTGCTACATAGAGAGAACCACCATAAGCATTGTAAAATATTTATTTCAACATATATTATGCGACCAAAGAATTTATTGATTTTATACTATGTTTGCCATCTTTTTATATGTGGCCTCACTTAGTTAGATTTTGAACAATTTAAGAATGCATGCATTCATGCACATTGTATATATATTTTTTATATTATTATCACCATAAGCCTCGTGGAATGTTTATTGCTACATAGAGAGAACCACCATAAGCCTCGTGGAATGTTTATTTCTACATAGAGAGAACCACCATAAGCATTGTAAAATATTTATTTCAACATATATTATGCGACCAAAGAATTTATTGATTTTATACTATGTTTGCCATCTTTTTATAGGTCGCCCCACTTAGATAACAATTTAAAAATGTATGCATTCATGCACATTGTATATATAATATTTCTTATATTATTATCACCATAAACCTCGTGAAATGTTTATTGCTACATAGAGAGATAATATTATATCAACCAATCGGACCAAAGAATTTATTGATTTTATACTATGTTTGCCATCTTTTTATATGTCGCCCCACTTAGATAACAATTTAAAAATGTATGCATTCATGCACATTGTATATATAATATTTCTTATATTATTATCACCATAAACCTCGTGAAATGTTTATTGCTACATAGAGAGATAATATTATATCAACCAATCGGACCAAAGAATTTATTGATTTTATACTATGTTTGCCATCTTTTTATAGGTCGCCCCACTTAGATAATTTAAAAATTTATGCATTCATGCACATTGTATATATAATATTTCTTATATTATTATCACCATAAACCTCGTGAAATGTTTATTGCTACATAGAGAGATAATATTATATCAACCAACATAAACATCGGACCAAAGAATTTATTGATTTTATACTGTTTGCTATCTTTTCATATGTGGCTACACTTAGATATATTTTATACAATTTAAGAATGCATGCATTCATGCACATTTTATATATTATATTTTAATATTATTATCACAATAAGCTTCGTGGATGTGGCTTTACCTTCAGTTATGAATAAAATTGCCATATGCTCGTCGCAAGCTTTGTAAAACCGGTTTATTTGTTGTCATTTTTTCTTTCATAAAGCAGCTCTCTGTTCTCGCTTACAAGTTTAAATTAGCAATGTCTACTTCTGATAAAAGTTCTAATTTGTCTTCAAATTTCTCATCTTCTACATCTAGTGATTCTTTGAGTTCCTCTGTGTACCTTCAAGAAGAAATAGATAAAAATCTTGTTGCGCCAGATTTGACCCGCTATTCCTGGGATCCTCCATCTACACTTAGAGGTAGAGTTGAAAGCATAAACATTAGAAATACTTCTAGACGTCCTCCAGGAATAGACTCTAATCCTAGAGAGAGACTTCTAACTTTCTAACTCCAGATTCTATTTTTTTAAAAAAAACTACTTTTAGATTAGAAAACCCGAAGCACGCAAACTTGGAACATTGTTATAAAGTTTTTAAAATTCATCATCTTTTATCCTATTTTGCTGCTTTGCTACATATAGGTCAGAATGGTGATCAAAGAATCAAAACAACAGATTTATTTTCTTCTACTTCTAATCCATTTTTGAGAGCTTCAATTTGGCGTGATATGTTTTTCCTTATTCATGTCTTTATAAGATTTGATGACAAAGAAAGACGCGATAAGTCTGATAAAATAAGCGCTATTCATTTCATCCATGACCACTTCGCTGGAGTTTTTTCTAAATTTTGGACACCTATACACGCTGTTACTATTGATGAACAACTGGTCAGTTTTAGAGGAGGCTGTCCAGTAAAAGTTTATGATCCTCACAAACCTGGCAGGTATGGATTTAAACTATATCATATTTCTGATTCGAAGTCATATTATTTTTTGCGGCCTGAAATCTATATTTCTGGTCTTCAAGACTCTTCTTATTTTTCTGGAGAAAATATAGTAAAAAGACTAGTTGAAAAGTCTAACGTTCCTCCAGGTTGTGGCCTTTATACTGACCGCTTCTTTACTTCACATTCGCTGGCCGTATTCCAAAAGTCTTTCTATTTGTGGCACTATAATGTCAAATAGAAGATTCTTGCCAATAGTTTTTAGACCAACCCACCTGAAAGTTGAATTTAAATGAGTGTGAAAGTCGCATTATTTACTCAGATTATGTTTCGATCTGCGCTTACGTTCCAAAAAGACATGCGCGTAGAAACTTCAAGTTAGTATACGTCTTGTCCTCTCAACACAGAAATGTTCAAATTACCAATATTAATTCAAAACCTGAAAGTATTCTTACTTAGTGGTGTCGATGTTGGGAACAGAATGATACGAAGTTATCGCGCATATAAACCAACACGAAAGTGGACACTTGCTGCGTTTTGCAATTATTTAGATATTTGTGCTCTAAATAGTTGGATTATTTTAAGTTATAACTGCCCACAAGATTTTCCTAAAAGTAGAAAATTTTTTAGTTAAAAGCTTGCTTTGGCTTTGTCAGAAGAAAGTATGAGAGTTCGTGCTTCTCTTTCCGAATTGCCCACAAATGTAAAAAGTCTTCTTTCTTTCTATGGAGTTTTGGATTCTGAGGCTGGTCCTAGCGTGCAAAGTAATAAAAAAAGAGCATCATGTCATTTTTGCATTTCAAAGTATAATAAAACGACTAGAAAATGTGAAAAATGCAACTATTTTATTTGCAAAAGACACTCGTCTCTTTTTTGCCTCAATTGTGAATAGGTTAGCTTTTATTTTTATTTGTTCTTTTTTTCTTTTTATAATAAAAATAAATTGAAGTATTTACTTATAACTACTTATAAGGGGGAATGGGTATATTGGTTAGCATGTTAGCCATCAAGTTCAAAGTCTTGAGTTCGAATCCCGTGCTAGCTGATTTACTCATAGTTCGAAAAAGGCGGCCTTTATTGACCTTTTTGATGAAAACACCCCTAGATAACCTTACATATATTTATCATTATAAAAATTAAAGTATAATTAAAATATAATTAAATTTGTTTATACAAAAAAGTTTGTTTGTATTTTTCAAAAAATATTTTTAGTAAATTTAAAATTTTATGTCTTTATGTTTTTTATTAGTAAAAAAGTTAAATTTACGTGTACATTTTATGTAGGGTTGCTATGGAACATAAGGGACTAAATTTCATTTGAATTTTGCTGGTGTAAAAAATGCATAGAGTCCGTCAAGCGAAGGTTAAGTATATTCTTAGACCTTAAAGCAGCTTCTGATGCTATAAATTTGAACAACCTTCTTTAACATTAAATGAATCTTTTTTGAAATATAGGAAATTTTCAATATTTGTAAAAGGTAGTTTCTCAAATGATTGCACATCTGCAGGAGTAACTCAAGACTCTTCATTAGGACCTCTACTATTTATCATATACATAAATGATATCGAAACTCGAAAAGAATCCTTTGAATTGTGAGGACACGAATAACAAATTATTATCAATATTAAGCAGAACCTTCACGAATAACCAGTTATTCTTAAATTATAACAAATCAAATGCGATGTTATTTTCTCAAAATACAAACTTATTCCTTCCCAATGTCAGGATTGACAAAACAAACCAGGAACACAAAAGTATCAAATTTACAAGAAAATGATACATGTTATAGATGCACTACACACATAAATTTTTAATATTTTTTCCTCTAATTTCATAGGTAATGACACGAGAAATCAAAGATATAAGTCTATAACATGTATCGTTTTTTGTAAATCTGATACTTTTGTGTTCCTGGTTTGCAGGCTTCTTAAAAAACACTTTTAGTTATTTGCTATATCAACTCTTAGTTGGATGTATGTAATTATTGTTATGTAGCAAGATAGTTTACGAATTTGATTATGCATGTAGGGTTTGTTTTTTATCAATGAGGTTGTTGATGATTGTGGGTGCCATGCTGCGTTGAAGGCAGTTTCGATGTCTAGAAATGTTGTTTTTTGCGATATTTTCATTATTTAGTGTTTTTTCTAGGTTAGAAAAGAGTTAGGCGAGATAGGGCCAATTTGGTGTTTTTATTTGGTGAATATGCGAATTGATTCGAGTGTATTAGGTTATTTTTGAGGATGTAATGGATTATACGCTTTCGTAGGATTTTTTCGATGATTTTGTCTATGATTGGTATTAGAGAAATTGGTTGCCATTTTTTGATTGAATTGTGGTTGCGATTTAGTTTGGGGATTAGCACTAGTTTGCATATTTTCCAAATATTTGGGAAATAGCTTAGTTTGAGGTAGGCGTAAACTGTTGAGGAAATGAGTGTGTAGTATGTGGCAGGCTTTTTTCACATGCTTAATGGAGATGAAATCAGGGCTGCTAGAAGATTTGGTTTTCATGGAATGTATAGTTTTGTTTAGCTCTTTGATTGTGATTTCTGGGGTTGAGTTAATGGCGTTATTTAGTAGATATGCTTTTGTTTCCATTCTAATAAGTGTTTCGGTATTATTGTCAGTTACATTAGTGTCCAAGCGAAATAGAGTGTTGAGTGAAGGGTGGTTGATAAATATTGAATCTTGATTGCTTGAAAGAAGATTGGATAGTGATGCTGTATGTTTTTTGTGTGTAAGTTTGTTAATGATTGACCATTCGTTTTTTGGAGTTTTGTTGCAAAAATTTTTCCAAGCTTGTTTTTTTTAACTTTTTGATTTATAACTGATATTGACTTTTGAGGAAAAATTAATTTCCTTAGATTTTTTAGAGATTTGCGTAAGAGTTGTTTGAGGTTGTTTAAAGTACGGTCCCAAAATGGGCATGTTGTCTTTTAGGAAGCTGGTTTGTAGGAGTTGCGGCATGAATGTTTGCTGCGATGGATTTGTCAAGTTGAAGAGCAGATATTTCAAGATATGTGTAAAAAACTTTATATAATTATTTGAATAAAATGCTTCTTTTTAAGATAAACTGTTATATATAAATCAATTTTTTGACACATTTGATTGATTTTTATAAAAAAATGAATATCACCACTGAATTCAGCATATTTGAAAATGGGTATATAATATATATGTGTAAAAAACTTTATATAATTATTTAAATAAAAGGGTCACTTGAGCCGACAAATTTAGTCCCGCACTAATAGTGTTAACTTTGAATGTTAGGAAGCGTCTTATTTATTTAGTAGTTATTAGCAAGATATTCTGGATTACAGGTCCCATATGGAATACAGGATAGATAGTTAGATAGTTGGATAGATAGATAGATAGATTGATTGATAGTTAGATAGATAGATAGATGGATAGATAGATAAGATAGATAGATAGATAAGATAGATAGATAGATAGATAGATAGATAGATAGATAGATAGATAGATAGATAGATAGATAGATAGATAGATAGATAGATAGATAGATAGATAGATAGATAGATAGATAGATAGATAGATAGATAGATAGATAGATAGATAGATAGATAGATAGATAGATAGATAGATAGATAGATAGATAGATAGATAGATAGATAGATAGATAGATAGATAGATAGATAGATAGATAGATAGATAGATAGATAGATAGATAGATAGATAGATAGATAGATAGATAGATA